>CABFVX010003926.1:54620-75517 GCA_902151425.1 Timema shepardi | reverse complement strand
GCATGTAATTACTTTTATTGGCAAAAGGTATAGTAACATTTTCTAGCGAAACCCACCTTAGAAAAATGGACTTGCTACGTTCTTGGATGTAGCTAGAGCAAGGAAAAATGTTTAAATAACCATACCTGTCAAACACTCGAAATAAGTTGTTTCATTCTTTCAAAGGAGATCTTTAAAAGAATCCTCATAAACTACTCAAAATAATGGGCTAGTAGACCAGGGATTTGGGGAGTCATATTAATTACACAGCGCACTCTGAGATACATTTCAGCTTTTTATAGGAAGTGCCTTATATGAAACATTACTAGATCTACTTTCACGTTTTCATACGTCAAGTCATGATATTTGCAGCTGTAACTTTCGTTACCAATTATCATTATTATTAGTAACGTATCTTACTACCCATTCGGGTTAAACGCACTTAGGATAATGTGCAATGGTAGGGTGATTGTGAGATTAAATGGAGGACCTACAGTTTAACGTGGAATCCGAACCACGGTGGAGGCCTAGCAATCCCCTACATTCACAAGATGTCTTGTCAGAGGTGAAGGAAGGGTTTGGTAATCAGATAAATCTGTGCTGGGACCAAGGATTGAACCCCAGAATAATATATTAAAATGTCATCAATACTGCCCGTAAAAAAAATGTCATAATTTTTTTAAAAAGGTTCTTCCTATGAAAATTAATGTATAATTTTGAATTTAGTCAGGGTGGCTAACGTTTAAAAGGAGAGAGGATGGGCGAGTCTTTATTTAACATTTCATCTAAGCAAGGAAAGCGAAAAACAGCAATATCGCTAAAGCTGAAAATATTTATAGAAATACAACATGTTAGTTTTGTTCGACGTTGAATTGGCAATTAATTTTTTTAATCAAAATGACCATGTATTGATTATGTGTTAGCTAAATCCTGATTAATATGTTATAATAACAAAGACTAAAATAAGAAATAAATTGAATGTTAAAGGTTGAATAGACGAATATGATGTAAATGTGTAATCAGTTTAATACCAGAGATTGAGCAATATACTAAAGTAAACAAAGATATGGGACAGATTAATAGGTCAGTAGCCCACCACCTTATCTCAGTTGGTAGCGTGTCTGTCTACTGAGCTAAGGGTGCTAGGTTTGAATCCCGGCGTGGTCGAATCATTTATCATTTGTTAAATGTGAGGACACCCTTTCACATTGATGAATTAACGCTGGGAGGGATGGATGTTGTGCTTGTTCTATAATTAAGTTAGTTAATAAGTCGTGTGCTGATATAATCAGTTAGTTCAGAGAGTATAAATTAAATACTTCAAATAATAATAATAATAATAATAATAATAATACTCGTCTGTGCTACATCAGTCTGTAGCTCAGTTTTTTTTAAAGATTAGTCAGTACTAATGTACCGTTCGGCATTGCCCAGGGGACGCCCGAATGTACTAATCGTACATCCTTTCCTTGGAGGCTCTATCCATGTCCCGATGAGATGAGATGATGGTGATAGTAAGTACGAGGGTGTGGAACAAGTGGAAATACTTAAACTTAACTTAGCTTAACTAACCAAACTCTGGTGCCTCTTTAGGGCAACAAACCCAAGGTACCAGTCGGGAAACAAACCCGGGACCCCCAGTTTCGTAGCCAGGTGCACTGACCACTACACCACGGGGCCGACTAGTAAGTATAAATACACCTTAACGTTCTGACAAATTTAAATAGTCGTTTCTACAGTCTTAAGATTTTCCTTTGGATTAAAAAATCAGGGTAGTCTTTGGATTTCAAGTTTAAATATATCTTATAATTTCTCCTTAATTTTTAATTAGATATTTCTCATGTATTAACTCTATGAACTGTACGCTAAAACCTGCATCTCAATCCGTTAAACGTTCTTAGGTAACAAACATACATGCATAATACAGAACGACATTTTGTTTTATAGGTAGTAAAGAAATAAAAAAGAAAGATACAACCAAACTGGAACAAGATTGTTTCTACTAAATAAAAAAAATAAGTTAATTTCATTTAAACCATGATACAAATAAAATGATTTAAACTAAGCCGTGACCCTCTTTCCCCTCCTCCGTCATATGTCGGGACTTGTCGTTTGCACAAGTCTTTAATGACGTCACACAATATAGAGCACGTGACGCTTTCACCGCAGAATAGCTTACAGTCGATTAGATTTCCTGTATGGTAAGATATTTAGATAACAACACCGTCACACATTATAGGGGGCGTAGCTCAGATGGTAGAGCGCTCGCTTAGCATGCGAGAGGTACCGGGATCGATACCCGGCGCCTCCAATTATTTTAAAATTAATTTATCAGTGGCATTCTACTTGTAAAGAAACGGTTTGATCCCACGTTTAAAATATAGTTTACAATACATTTTTTCTCTCTATAAAAAAACTCCATGATTCTACACTTATAATCTAATTAAATATATATATTTTTTTTTTCTTGACTGTGTAGACTACACTTCATATTCACTCTATGGCAACAAACATCAGCAGGTCCTAATTTAATTTGGGGTCCATGTCTTACTACCTATCCGGGATACGCATTTTAATTAGGCTAATGGGGAAGATATTAGGAAAGCAGAATATAGAAGATATGTATCCACATTTACGTGGTGTGAAAGGGGAAAACATTTAGAAAAGACTAGTCCAATAAACCATAGCGGGATTCAAACCCAAACCTCCCCGTCATTGGTAAAACAAACCAGATGAGCCTGACATTTAGTTAACGTGACCATCGACTATGGAACTTTCAATTTAGTTTCGAGCCCCGATCTCCCCGTCATTGACAGTCTAGTTTAGGGATCAGCAACTGATCGGTCGCGATCGACCGTACGATCTCGCGTCAGTTTTCAGTCGATCGAATAAGAAAGCCACATAGTAATTAAAAGTCGATCTCACCCACCGGTGTCCGCATGGTATAAGGCGCTATTCTGGCAATAACTTAGCATGTCGAAGATGGGAGATCAGGGTTGGATCCCAGACGGGTGCACTATGGGTGGTTTGTATTAAGTGTTTTACACTTTCCCTCCACGCAAATGAGGGTGTACTTTCTCTAATTTAAACCTTCATAATTCATAACACATTAGGGTAACTAGTACACAGGCGTATAACCAGAACGGGTAGTAAGACGCGATACAAAATAAATTATAAATCTGTTCGAACTCCGACATCCCAGTAATCAAAATTTTAGACACGACAATTCTGATGGGTTTTTTCCCCACGTACCCACCAGTGTGGGCTAAAAGCCTTCATCATAGCAGGTCCCAACTCAGATCCCGGCTCACACCAGATTTTGTTTGTGCAAGAGCGAGCTATGGGAGTAAAAGGGAAAAGAAAACGCCTACGAAATGCCAGAAATGTGTGCGGTGCATTCGTATTTGAATGATTACTCGTAATTTTACGCGGTGACGTTGGGGACAAAGCGACAAAGTTTCTGGTTAATAGCTACAGTTTGTACCTGTAATGAAAGAATGAAAATTTTTGCACAGTGCCTATCTGTGAAGCTATTTCTAAAATGGTCAAAATACGCCCTTTTCAATGCAGTTTTTATCCAAATAGCATTTAATATTTCTACAATGGTCAGCATTAATGGTTCTACATACACACCAACTTGTAGGGACAACCGGCTAGCCAGCCGCCCGACAAGTTGTTGTGTATGTAACGATGTTGGACCAACCGACCAACCTGACGCTAGTCAGTTTCCGCTGCATTCAGGTGGATATAGTCACAGGGCGTTCTTTTGTTCTATTTAAAATGATGTCACTATACTGAGTAATTCAGGAAAACATTCATTATACTTTTTTTTAAATTAAGAAAATCATTTGAATCTTTTAATAAAATTGCATAGGTAATTTTTCTTTTCTTTCTAACAACCAATTTATTAACCACATTTTTCTTGCAATATTTTTATTAATTGATTATGATATTAGTGCTAATCCATTTTTTGGGTATTCGGTTAGAAATTAAGGCATGGAGTGCGTTCGTTCTGAGACCACGACAGCTACAACACATTGTACAGCTAGTCGGACAGTGTGGAGGCACGCTTCCAATTTGTTGTACCGCCGGTCGAGCCGACAAGTTGGTATGTTTGTACCTTTAGGAACTTCTATTAACTCTTTATCTTCATTAATGTTTGATCAGAAATGATCCAAGTGCAATGGTGTTGGTGTAGATTTACTATTTCTAGCCGACTGTGTCACAAAGTTGACGGGCATTTGATGCACGGTCTTAAATTATATACTTGAGTAATTTCCTTTAGACCATGTGACCACCGATGCGGGTACTTGAGTAATTGCTTATGCCTTATTATCAAGGCCGTAGTCAGGGGTGTTATTTGATTTCAACCGCCCCCCTCCCCCTGAAAGTTGACAATAAAAAAATAATGCTGCCTTATTTTAGGTTTAAACAAAATTAGAATACACGAGTATATAAGTATTATAATTTTTAAGTATGTTAAAAAAATAGCTTATGATTGTGTTTATTATTCAGGTAGGTGACCTGGCGGTCTAGGGTTAAGGTGTCAGACTTATATGCTGGCGGCCGGGGTTCAATCCTCGGTCCCGGCAAAGATTTATCTGATTACCAAACCCTTCCTTCACCTCTGACAAGACATCTTGTCAATGTGTTGAATGCCAGGCCTCCACCGTGGTTCGTATTCCACGTTAAGCTGTAGGGCCTTCATTTAATCTCACAATCACCCTACCATTACACATTAGCGTAAGTGCGTATAACCCGAACGGGTAGTAAGACGCGGTGCTAATAATAATAATATTATTCAGGTAACAAAGTTGGGTAGACTACGATGAATTATTAACAAACGAAAAAAGGAAGTATAAATTAATGTGGGGAGAACTGTGGAGGCTTCTTCTGGATTAGGAAACAAAACCTTTTAACTGTAAAATTTTAGAAGGGGGGGTCTAGAGAACAAGTCGAAAATGAGTCGCCAAAGAAAGAGGAATGAAAAAGATGGGATCAGATAAGGGGAAAGAGGTCCTTTTTATCAAACATCTTACAATAATATACAAGAGTCAAAGTCTTCAATACATTTGATCAAATTTCGGGCTATGGAGCTTGGAGGTAGAGGGGGGGGGGGGGATTGAACCTTCTCTCAAAGACAACATTTTAAACCTATATCGGTAGCTTTATTAGAGAAAAACAAAATAGTCTTTAAAATTATCTCTATTGAAATCCCACTCCCTCCCTGAAATCACACAAACCCCACTCCCAGGTTCTGCCTCCATTAGGTGAGACTTTATTTAAGAAGCAATGTAAAATTTTAAACTTGGATGAAGGACACGCTATTAAAGTTTATAAACATCAAACAAATTTAAAGTACTTGCTATGTTTAATCTCTGCCCTTAATTTCAATAAAAACTAAGCTCCATATAACTTATACGGCATTTAATTTTTGTAATCTTCCTTTCCTTTGGCCGTTTGGGGATTTGTGCCACCCCTTACCCCCCACTACCGCACTTGAAATGTTGTCCTGCTACGGCCTTACTTACCATCAATAGTTTATAGAACCAATTATATTAAATTGTTCTTGACATCTAAGGCGTTAATTAGTGTGTTCGTGTTTTTTTTTAATGTGTTACCAAATAAGCCAATGAATTTGAAGTTTAACCAATAATATATTATGAATCAATGGATAACATCTATTTTGGCTCAGGCGTCAAGGTCATACTAAAAATAAAATATATGGTGGAGTCATTGACGCTGCATGAGTGTATGTTTACGACCGGTGACGAATAAAAATACCTCTTGTTTCACACACATAATATCATGGTAGTAAAGTAACCATAATATATCATCTTGGTGATAATGTTAACCACAAAACTATTGTAAGAACACCCAGATGGTGTGGAAACTAATTTAAAAAAATAAAACACGAACACATCTTACAGTCACACGCCTCCTTGTTATGAATTCTTGGCATCGCTCGAAAAACATCGCCTTGGGCCAGGTCTATTTCCGTTTGTCTCCGAGAGCGGGAGGCTGAGAAAATGTGGAAGAGGGCACAACTAGAGAAACGTGTGTCAGTCGAGGAACGGGTTCCGTCGGCGACACGACGACAAGCGAGCGAAATAAAGAGAAAGAAAAAATAATACGAAACGATAAGAGAAAAGGGGGGAGGAGGAAAAAAAATGGTGCAAAAGTTAAACGAAAATAGTCCAAGCATGAAGGGATACCACGACAATAATAATAGAAAGTTTGAGTCTGTTGACGACCTGTCATATGACGTAACAGCGAACGTGGTTTCCAAAAACAACCACGCCGGAGGGACTTCAAGGAGGAACGGCCATACAGTCAACGACGCTCGAACGAAGAGCTATCGCCACATGAGGAACATGAATGATTCGCCACCGGAACGGTTATCTCAGCAAAGAAACGTGAATCGAGAAGAGCTTCACCCCTCGGATGAAGGTGGAGGAAGCGTGGAAAACAATGTCAATATAGAAGACAAATACGCTTGGTACTGTCCCAAAATATGCATAAAGAACATAAAGGATAGCCATCCTGTCGTCACTGTTGACAAAGGCGTTATGATCAGCTCTTCACAAGAGAGCGATGACCATCCCGTCATAAGATTGAGCATCAAAAAACCCAAACACTGGAAGTTGAAGCTGACAACGTCCGCGTCGTCCCCGTCGGTGTTGATGCCAATCATCCGTCTGGTGAACGACAAAGGGACCATCCTTTTGGACAGTGACCGTTCGGAAGCTGCTAGCGAGACGCAGGGGGGTGGTCTTATACGTGGAGGAAAAGACGGCCGTTCTGGAGGAAGAAGGGTTTGTCCCGTCAGAAATGTGAGGAGCTCAGCAAATGTCTTTGACGGAGGTGTGAGGGGTGAATTTAGTTGTGTTTCTAGGAAGTCATCTGACAATAAAACAGAAGATGAGGGTGGAGATCGGAAACTGTTACCTCCTAAAGATATTTCGTTAAAACAAAAAACAAGTGGTTCCTTCGAACATAAATTATGGTCAGACCAAGACGAAGTAAGTACCGTGAGCAGGTTTAAGAATGAGGGTGCTTTATTTAAACGGCGAGAAGGCTCTTTTACTTCGAACGTAAAGCTGGCTCGATCTAGCACAAGAAGAGACCAAAGGTCAGGGGACAACGCACGAGGTCTTAAGGACGCCGGGGACACCTCGGCCGTCGTCAGTGAAGGGTATATGTCAACTAGGAATAAGATAGGCCTGAGAAGTAAGAACGACTCGGGTGTTTGTGATATTACGTCGTTCAAAGGAGGGTTGAAGAGGTTCGGCAAAGGACGCGTCTACGCTCCAGCGCGTGCGGATGAAGAGAGCTTGGACGACGCATTGTCATCGTCATCTTCGATGTCTCTGCCGCTGGACGCGCGGAGAAAGAGAAAAAGACGTCGTCCAAGGAAATTGGGAGACAACGCAGGTAGAATAACGTGTATCAGTTTTTACTCCTATTCCTCTTTTTAAGAAGCATGCAAATGAATACGACAGAGGAATGCGTTACAATAGAAAATTAGATGTCAACGAGGAACTATCTTATTTGAAACAATTTTTTGAGCCACTATGTGCTTTTATTATTATTTTTTTCATAAGTATTTTCTACGAGTATTACTACCCGTCTGAGCTTTACACACTTAGATACATTAATACCTGAAAATTCTAGAATAATTACTCTGTACCACAGTACTTTTAATGTTTGAAAATACTTTACCGCAGACATGTATAGACAACTTTTTAAATTTTACCAACAGTCGATCCCTAACTACTCAAAAGTTCCCAGCTTCATAACTTATCAGATATTGAAATAAGAATATATCTTCCGTAGTTAATTCTATATAAAGGTTAGTTAATCAAGTTGGCTAGTAGCACCGTTTTCTCTGATTACTAGATTTAAGGCTACTATTACTAGCCTACTAGACACAGCGTTAAGAAGGGTTTAGGTAATTTTTTAAATCGATCATTTTATTTTAAAAAAAACTTGGGTTTTTATGAGCCGAAACGTGCTAGTATTCCTACACGCAATGATGGCGAATGTCAAAACAAATAATACTTGTAACTTGAAAAATTCATAATAAACAAATAACTTTAAAAATACATTTACCTGAAACCTCAATTCAAGGCCCAACTATCGCCTACAATTTTACAATTCCCAGAGGGAGCACCTTGCTATCCCCCCTATTAACTGGGGGGTATTCTATACCTATAGACCCCACGGTGTTCTCGACATAGTCCTTGTCACTTAGTTACCTGGGCATTTTTCTAATTTTAGAACCAATCGATCAGAATTAAGACATTTACTGTATCAACCCCCCTCCCCCCCCTCACCTTCCCCCAAATATATTTCTTGTCAGTAATATTTAGAATTAGCTTGACACGAAAGTAGGTGAGGTACTAGTGAGACTGGGAGTTCACTAAAAGTGTGTTAAACACCTTTTATTTTTTTAGCACTGTGTCGTACTACCCGTTCGGTTTATACGGTTTTGAAACATGTAAAAGTCATTTATACTCTACTTGAACTGTCATACTTACTGTGGTAAGATAAAAAAAAATCTCATAATATTTACGAGTCACCTTTAGATATATTCCCTTCTTGCTCTGTGACAGTGGTCTTTGAAAGAAACCTGATTTTCTGGACCAACAAGTAGAGCAATATATCGAGGCTAGAACTTAATAATTCTGATAGGTTGAAGCAGATTGATCTCTCAACAGGGGGCGTAGCTCAGATGGTAGAGCGCTCGCTTAGCATGCGAGAGGTACCGGGATCGATACCCGGCGCCTCCAAGTACATATTTTTATATCTTAAATAAAAACTTAAGTCTTATCCCTTAAATCCTTTTTTATAACAGCTTTTATGATAGTGTTTGAAACTAATGTAAAATTAAAATCTAGTTTAAACATTCCTTAGAAGATAACCTTCCTAATTCCTAAAAACCATTAACGTAATTAGTACACAAGCGTATAGCCGAACAGGTAGTAAGACGTGGGGCTAAAACAAAAAATATATATAGCCTACATCGAAAGGCTGGATTATAGTTTATAAATACGGATCTTAATTATCTTGTAGTTAGATTCTAACCCTCATTGGTGATCGAGTGGTCTAAAAAGTTAGACTCTCATCTTATAAAGTTACCATTTAGGCCTGAGTTTGAATCCCAGCCTGATGCAATGGAAGTGGGCTTACTCTGTGTGATTTATCCCAAAGGTATGGTGAATGAAAGTGTTATCAAACTGGAGTTAGTATCGTCTCGGTCATAAACATTCGTAATCAGCCGCAATACCGGCAGTGAAGAAACAACTTTTAGCGTAAATATCGAAACAAATTTAATCGCCTAACGCGTCATACTCGCAATAGACTACACTACCGATGACGGGGAGATCATGGTTTTAATCCCGGCTCGGTGTACTGAGAATGTTTTTTTTTTTACAAAGTAGTTCTCCACACTTCCTCTACGCAAATTCGGGTATATTTCCTTTAAATGCAATCTTATTCATCCATAGCTCATTAGCGTAATTATTACATATTATGTATATACCTTAGCACTTAGTAAATAAGACACGGTGCTAAAAAAAATCAAACGCGAAAACACACTAATTAGCTTACATGTATGATAGAGCGTATACCATGCTTTGAGCGGGTATTTTTATTTTGTATTTTAATACAGATATATATAAATTACATCTTATTTTGTATTTTAATACAGATATATAAATTACATCTTATTATACAATAAATATCTAAATTTACGATTTTATTACATTTTAATTAGTCAAATATTTATTAAATACGTTAAGTATTTATTTTACTCACGTGTATAACTCACTACCTGTTTGAGCAATACACAAACATTTGCTTAGCAGCGCGTCCTACTACCCGTTCGGGTTATACGCCTATGTACGGGTGTATGAAGAGTAGTTAAAAAAAATTGTGTTCTACTTTCCCTCCACGCGGGTGTGGGTACAATTCTTCTAGATTAAATCTTCCTTATCCCTAACACATTAGCGTAATTAGTAAATGTGCGTGCAACCCGAGCGGGTAGTAAAACGCGGTGATTTAAAAAATACACCTCAAACTTCAGTATGGTAATATTTTCCAGACTTATTAATCAATCATAGTGCTGGGAGCCCGGGGTTCAATCCTCGGTCCTGGCACAGATTTATCTGATAACCAAACCCTTCCTTCACCTCTGACAAGACGTGTATTAATCACAACTTGTGAATGTTTGGAATGCCAGGCCTCCACCGTGGTTTGGATTCCACGTTAAACTGTAGGTCCTCCATTCCATCTCACAATCACCCTACCATTACACATTAGAGTAAGTGCGTATAAACCGAACGGGTAGTAAGAGGCGGTGCTAATAATAATCTAACCAATCATAACTTTCTTGCTTGGATATACAGAGTTAAATTATTGATGACGAAAGATAAACAGCTATCGGACACCGTAGAGAGACTAACCACCCTAAAACCCAAGCCTTCATCTGGANCCATTAATATTAACTAACCACCCAGCTCTCACGTTTTGATCCCCTTGGGGAGACGTGGAAGGGAGTTATCTAACTCCGTTATTTGACTACTTCATACCGTAACTAGCCCGTGTTATTATTATTATTATTAGCACCGCGTCTTACTACCCGTTCGGGTTATACGCACTTGCTAATGTGTAATGTTAGGGTGATTGTGAGATGAAATGGAGGAACTACAGTTTAACGTGGAATCCGAACCACGGTGGAGGTCTGGCATTCCACACATTCACAAGTTGTGATTAATATACGTCTTGTCAGAGGTAAAGGAAGGGTTTGGTAATCAGATAAATCTGTGCCGGGACCGAGGATTGAACCCCGGACCTCCAGCACAGAATTCTGACACCTTACCCCTAGACCTCCAGGTCACCCTAATAGCCCGTGTTATATTCTTTGTTTGTTATATTTTTTATACAAACAAACAATATAACATGGAATAATACGATGCCCTAGCTCAGCCGGTAACACGTCGAAATAATGAACTAAGCGTTCCGAGTTGGATCTCCGGCATGGCTGAATAATTTACGGTGTTCAAATGTATATTTACACTTTTACAGTGAGGAGTTAAAGACCGGAGGGTTGAGTGTTGTGGCTGTTCTAGAAATAAGTTAATTTATCAGCTATGTGCTGATATAATCAATCAAATAATTTAATTCACGTTAAATGCCTCTAATAATAATAATAATAATAATAACATGGAATAAACAAAATGTACCAGCATTAAACTTTGGGAAGTTGTAGAGGATTTGAAGCCTGAGGTTCCAATAACTAATTGTAAGTAGGGTGTTAAGTTAAGTTGTTATTAGTTCAAATACGTTGTTAGTAAAATTTCTTGACAAATTTCAATTGAGAGCGTAATATATAGTTCTTATAGTACTTGATATAAATACCTTGATTTAGTAACAAAATAAAAATAAAAAAGAGTCGACATTCCTAAAGATACTATAGATCCTGTTTAAGGAATTAACCCTTTGCACTTTGTAAAAAAAAAGCTATACTCTGTGACACTTATCACGCTTACGAAATATCCGTATATTCACACACAAAAGGAACAAGGTAGACTTTGGAATAAGTTTATTTTATTTGAGATACTCTTTTTGATCCGACTAATTATATAAGCACATGACTTACAAACTAATTTATATTTATAGAACAAACACAACATCAAACCCCCTATCATTAATTCAGCAGTGTGAACGTGTAAACCCAAATTTTACTAATGATACAATTTTTTTTGCCATGCCTATAATCAAACCCAGGGCCCTTACCTAATTAGGCAGACACGATACCAATTGAACTTTGGTGTCATAATGGTTAGAGAAAATGTACCATCATTTGCAAAAATTGTAGATTGGGATCAATTTATGGAAATAACTCTTCAATGCACTCAGCTGAGAATGGAATAGGCCTACGTGGATTTAAAAAAACAAGTTTTTAGAAAGATTTAATGGCATAGAAAAAACTGTTCAACGAATGAAACGCCCTGTAAAATATAATTTAACATAATACAGATCAAGTGTCCTACTTTTTACTGACTTAAGAATATTTAAATGTAAGATTTAAAGAAAATAATTAAAAATGTGTTTTCTGCCCCACATAGAAGAGGGAATTGTTTTCAAGAAATTAGAAACGTAAGAACCTATTCTCTAATTCTATTTTATATAACTGTCAGTGTAACCCGCAACAGTGCGCTTGCAGGCACCAAATACGTCTGGTTTGGTTTTCCAGTTACGGTGAGGTCAGGTTTTGAATCCCAGCCGGGTGTCCTAAGGTTTTTTTAAAATTTTAAACCTTAAATGATTTACCACTCTTCATCCACGTAAATATAAGTTAATTTACTCTATAATTCTACCTTACTCGTCATCCTCTCCCAATAATGTATTTAGATTCTGCTGGTCTACCCGCTTTATTGGCCGACTTGTCTAAGACAGTTGTAATCAACTTGGGGTGCACGTAACCCCAAGGGTACGTGAAGAGATGCTATGTAAATATAAACATATCTAGGCCTATATTATATCTTTTATTTAAAACATACTATTTAATACATTAGTTGGATGTAACTATTTTTTTATTTTGAAGATGTTATTTTGTAGTTTTTTATGTGTATATTTTGATGTAGATTACATAATATCTATAATTTATACTATGCACCAATAATTTTGGGGTACAAAATCGACGAAACATTATATCTGGGGGTACGTGAAAAAAAAAGAAGGTTGAAAACCACTGGTTTAAGGCGTCACTCTTCTGTTAGACAGGAAGATCAGGGCTCGAATCCTGGCGGGTCTACTGAATGTAGTTTTTATTAAATGGTTTCCCATTCTCAGGTAGGCAGGTAGGTTACATATAAAATTCTTCCTTCCTCATATTTACCTCGCTTGAGTAACTATCATATATGCGTTTAACTTGAACAGGTAAGACGCGGTAATTAAAAATAATAATGCTGATAGTCCATAAGGGTGGTGGGGTGCTAAAAAAAACAACTAAATCATTGCTGTGATCACCGATTGTGGTGTCCTGATCAGATTAGTCGGAGAAGGAGAGTCCATATTGACAGGGAGCCGAGTGGTCAGTAGCTCCACACCTACTCGCCAGGAACTGGGGGTAGAACTCACTGAATACGTAATGTGGTTGGGTAAGAGGGGGGGGGGAGTGGGGAGTGAGGGGGACTGAGTGTAATAGCCAGAAGGGTCTGCGGTTTTTTGGTCGCCCTCATTTTCACGCTTCTATCAGTGTAACGCTTTAAAAGTTTTTGACGCATCCTCTTAAGGACCCTATATTTTATTTAAGGACCAAACGATTTTTATTTTGTCCAACAGAAGTCTGGGCATGAGATAAAAAAAGGGAGGGGACTAGAAGAGTTTTAAAGGGTGAGGGGTGCGTCGATTTTAGGGTTTTTAGTGCATTGTGGCATGGACTGGAGAGAGGATGAAAGGGTTAAGGAGGGTTTTAAGGGTAGAGAAAGAGTGGGTACTTAGGGTTCTAGTGCACTGAAGCATGGAATAGAGAGAGAGAGAGGATAAATGAGGTAGGGAGGGTTTTAAGGGTAGAAGGGGAATGGGCTATAAGGTTCTGGTTCAGGGGAGCATGGACTGGAGAAAGGGAAAAAATAGTAGGGAGAGGAAATTAAACACTTTTTTTGGATTATATTTTATAATACGTATTTAACTTTCCCTTTCTAAACGCAGGCTTATATCTGTACGTGACTTGCTAATTATCTCTGGTTGAGGTTCGAATCCCTGTTGGACATACCTACTGTCTCCCGCCCTTTTTAAATGGTTTTACACTCTCTTAACACACTAATCCTTGTACTGTACATTTAAAATTATACTGTTCTAGTAATTCATGCTCCTTTAGTCTAAAAAAAAAGCGGAAAGCACGCACAGGTAATACGAAGAGAGACATAATTACAATGAAGGTCAGGGGATCGAATCCTTGTCTGAACACACTTTTAAAACAATCACATACCTTTATTTAAGTCAACTCCCAAAGAATTCAGTCCTTTTTGCATAGTTAGACCCTTTTCTGACATCTATAACTCTACTAGATCTACTTTCACACATTCATGCATCAAGTCATATGATATAAAGCGGTCACTTCAGATACATTAATACCAATACTTATAAAATAATACTAATAGTGTAATGAGTATTATCAATTTTGTTCTCATAAAACATGTTTGTATTTTCTAAAAGAGCCTTCCATGAGAAATATATAAATATATAAAATATTAATATAAATTCTGATATTTCTATTGAAATAAAATATAAATTAAACCTAGTCCCGTGGAAATTTAGTGGCGACCTTCATTGAGTTTGGATTTTCTGGTGCTTTCACCAAGGTTACTACAGCCCTGGGGGCCTTACAATCCCTTCGCCTACGAAAGTAAGGGGTGAGCTACGTGCTTAACATAAATGTAAGTGGAGTTGCCTGCCAACCAGGGGATGGGGCCGGATCAGCCACGGCGCGTATAGTTTGCCTGGAGGAGGGTGGGGAACAGATTTATCGACCTAATATTAAGTTTATAAACCGGCCCCGTGGCGTAGTGTGCAGTTAACCTGGTTACGAGCCTAGGAGTCCCGGTCTAGACTCCTGGATGGTAACTTGGCTATTTCTCCCAAAAGATTTACCCCAACAGTTATCAGGATTTGGTTAGTTAAGCTTGATTTAGGCTTAAGCGCTTCTACTGGCTCCACTCTCTCATACTCACTAATCACCACCTCATCTAATTGTTATATGGAAAGAGCCTCCACGGAAAAGAGTTACGATTAGTATATTTGAACGTCCCCTGGAAAGCGGTGAATTAGTACTGGCTAATATTCCCTCTACTGGGCTACGATTATTGTAGTCCAGACGCGCAATATTATATTAGCACTGGAACCAATCATTATTATTAACACCATCATCAATTTATTATTCGTAGCACCGGCACCGATTTGTTACTATTTGAACCATCGCCAAATTTTTATTTTTAGCGCCGTTACCAATTTATTATTATTGGCACCGTCACCGATTTATTATTATTATTATTACTAGAGTCATCACCAATTTTTTTTTATTATTATTAGCACCGTCACTAATTTATTATTACTAGAACCTCACCAATTATTACTAGCACTGTCACCAATTTACTATTTTTATCACCAATACCCCATATTTTAGATATTAGCACTGGTACCAATTTATTATTATTATTATCACCTTAACGTATTATTATTAGAACCGTCAATAATAATAATTATTATCATTAGTAGTAGTAGTAGTAATACCATCACCAATTTATTATTATTTTTATTATTATAAACTTTACCAATGTATTTGTATTAGCGGTAGATCGAATCCCTGCCAGATGTCTTGAGGTTGTCTTTCCTAAATGGTTTCTCACTCTTCATTTACTCAAATTATTCACTAAGTAAAAAATACTACAGGTTTAGTAACATTATTTGGTACTTTAGTTAAATTGGTAGGTGGTGCGTCCCACTAATGTGCCAATATATTAGAGTTCGATGTTCAGTATCATTGAAAAGATTATCATATGAAAAACTGTGACTGTTATTGGGCTGAACTAACGGTCGGAAAACTGGGTGTTGTGTCTCTTCTAAAATTAAGTGTTTTCGTAAGTCTTGTGCTGATAAAAAAAATCTACAGGTCTCATTCTTCAAGAGCTTTTCACATTTAATTACATTAACTAGGTTTTAAACAGATGTTAAAGTTTGATAGAGAATCTACCCGCTTATTAAGTATCAAATTAGCTGACGCTATTATTTGTGCGTTTAGAGAAGATTTCTCCATCAAGATACCATATTCTGAAAATTTAAAAATGACAGCTGGATACGGGAATCTAACCCAGGACACTTAACTTATTACGCCAATGCTCTTACCACTGAGATATCCAGGAGTCGTCTCGTGCTTAGAGTCATTCTTCACTCATATTTTAAGGCAGAGTCTATGATGGACGTGCGGAAAATCGTCGGCTTTATTTACGAGCTATCAGATAACGCAGCCCTCTTCGACTCGGTAGTTGGCTTATTACTGCCATTTGTACAATTATTATTATTATTATAGAGCATTAGCGTACTAAGCCAGAGGTCACGGGTTCTATTCCCTTGTCCAGGTGCTATTTTTCAATTTTCAGAAATATACCCGCGTTTGTGTGCAAGTAAAGCGGCAAATACTTTTAGAAACATCACCTCACTTCAACAGACCAGAATTTGAATCCCGACCTCCGCATCATGGGATCATTGACAACTCTCTGTCGGAACTGTACCACACTCGTCGTACTGATTATATGAATAAACACAAGCACAATTCGGCACTATTAAATTTTTTAGAGTGCTACAAAAAAATTAAGCCGGACTCTACCAAGGAAGATGTTAGGAAAAAGATAAATATTTTGAGATCTAACCACCGCAAATGGATGGAAAAAAATTATAGCGTCAAAACGCTCTTGAGCTGGATCTGAGTAGATTTACCAACCGACAACTTGGGTATTCAACGCCCTACAATTTCTTGGCTCATGTGAACTTCCAGCTAATGTAACCATTCAAGTGGTTGCCACTAAGGAGGTAAGTTAGCTTTAGAAATGTGTACTTGAGTTTGTTGGTTTTACCGAGTTCCCAAATTATTGATGTTTCGTTCCAAAATCATTTGCGATCTGAATCCACTCATGACTTCTTGTTGGAAACAGAAAAATAAAATAGTATAGATAATTTACGAATATGGTAATACATTGTGTGTGCGTATCAATGCCTTTTTTTATATCAAATCCTAGATTTCCAGGCACCACAAGATGAATGCACGGGCGCTAATCAGGTAGAACAGCATTCTGAGGACCACTGTAGGTCACCATTACCACAAACACCAACAGTGGTCACCACACCAAGACCAATGGCTGCATCGTCAAGCTCGATTGTATGCCTACCTACACAACAGCCGGCTAAAAAGCAAAATACACAAGGCTCTACAGCAAAACAAATGAGCTACTAAGCCTCACGTGTGAATATTTGATGAATTCATCAAAAGAAGGAAATGTCAATGATGAGTATTTAAACATCGCCAAAAGTATGGGCAAAGAAATTAAAAGATGTTCATCCTAGGCAGTGATTGTTCGCCGAGAAGCCAATTAATTATGTTTTATTCGAAGCTCAATTAGGAACGTTACACAAGGACTCAGTAAAAATAAATGAAAGTTTTCAATTAATAAGTCTAAGCATTTTTTATTCGTGGTGACCTGGCGGTCTAGGGGTAAGGTGTCAGACTTTTATGCTGGTGGCCGGGGTTCAATCCTCGGTCCCGGCAAAGATTTATCTGATTACCAAACCCTTCCTTCACCTCTGACAAGACATCTTGTGAATGTGGGGAATGCCAGGCCTCCACCGTGGTTTGGATTCCACGTTAAACTGTAGGTCCTTCATTTCATCTCACAATCACCCTACCATTACACATTAGCGTAAGTGCGTATAACCCGAACGGGTAGTAAGACGCGGTGCTAATAATAATAATAATAATAATAATAATTTGTATTCGTCTACTTCAGAGTCTACAAATATGACCAGTCAAATTCCTTCCTACAATAACGAGCCTCTCCCTATCATCTTCGATATTCAAACGAGCCACTATACGGTCACCCTAAGCCTAGTGAAACACAGTTAAATAACTGTCAGCCCTCTAATGAAGAGCATACTTTAAAGTATTTATTTTCTTCATACACTGATAATACTATTTTGTAATTGTAATTAAAAAAACCACCATGCTGAACAACCTTAATATCAATAAATACATTTATATTAATTTTGATTAAATCTATGTTAAATATTATAAAAGCAATGTTTTATTCATCCGCCTATCATTTATGTAGTTTTGCAGAACTGTAATTAGCCCTTCACATGTTTCCAAGGCTGCATAGCTGTATAGTTATATACAAGTATTGCAGGTGAACGGGCCAGTCAGCTATGTCTGGCGGGCCGGATTTGGCCCGCGGGCCGAGAGTTTGCAAACCCTGATCTAGAATGTTAATTATGTCAAGGATGAATTTGAGAGTAGACGTGAACTAATGGAGTTGTTTAGAAAAAAAGGTATATAATAAATGAATGTAATATATATTTTTAATAACCCTTATTTTTACAAACAAAACATACAATAATAATTTACCTTTCTACCAAACGTATTGAATTTTTTTTACATATTTGTTTATTATTTGTTTTTATTCATTTACACACATTCACTGCACGAAGTTCACATTTTACCTTCATTGCTTAAATACTCGCAAAAGTGCCCTGGTTTGTTTAGCGTTGTTTGAACTGTTTCTATGGGACGTGCCTTGTAAAGGAACCAGAGTGTACTCATCTGTACTGTCAGAGCTAAAAGGGAAGTAACCCGTCTCGGTGGCGCAGTTGTCTAACGCGCTTGTCGTGTAGATCTCTACTGCTGAGGACGGGGAGATCGAGGTTCGAATCTCGGTCGGGTGAACTAGGGGATGTTTTTCCTAAATGGTTTTCCACTCTCCCTCCACGCAATTGCGGGTTCACTTCCCCTAATTTAACCTTACCAATTCCTATATCATTAGAGTAATTAGTACTTAAAGCGTATAATCCGGATGGGTAGTAAGACGCGATGCTAAATATTATATTATTACAAGGAAAGTATGTGTTGGCACTTTTTTTTTAGAAAGAAAATTGTGTAAATAACAACAAGCCAACGTAATTATGGTAGCTTTTTGTGGTTCTAGACATGTTTGTTTCTGGAATACTCCAAACCTAGTTGCCAGTATCCCACAAGCGTTCTCCACAACTACTCGAGCACGAGATAAACGTTTGTTATATTCCGGCTATTCACTGGTCAGAGGTAACTTCAATGGATAAGGCTTCATTAAATTTACGTTCAACGCAAAAGCTTCATCAGCAACGAACACGAACGGGAAACTTTCCGTAGTGTTCTGTATCGGTGAAGGATCTGGAAGATTTAGAGTATTTTTTTCTAACAGTTCTCCAAATTTGGAGTAAAAAAGTACACCTCCATCAGATATTCGACCGTTTATTCTAGCGTCCACCATGATGAACTTCTTGTTGGCGTCTACCACAGCTAATAGTACTATACTGTGAAACCCTTTGTAGTTGTAGTACACAGTAGAGCAAGAGCCCACGACGGCCAGACCTTCGTTATTTTATAAAAGCAGAAAATTTCTCAGAGCATGTCTCTAACAGAGGTTAAGAACGAGCAGCGAGTATGGAGTTGGTATTGTGGTTACTTGGGCAGGTAACAGATAGTAAAGGTGTATAAAATAGTACCTCAAATTCGTTATAGCATATAGCTTAATTTTTTTTATATTTTCTTCGGAATAACATTAGAAATCACTTCATCCATTGCCGGACACTTAGTACGGTTGCAACCCCCTGCCAGATACCCCTAAACTTTAATAAATTATAATTATACTTTCGTTATAGTATAAAAGCTGGGTTCTACATATGTTACTTGGGGACCTATAAAAAATGTTACCTCAATAGCCGGACAGTTTAAATGGTTTTTACATCTTGCCANAAATATTTTATAAGGTTTTAATTTTCCTTTTCTGAAAAACACAGGATTATAATCACATCCTGTGGTTGCATGAAATCCAGGTAAACTCTTACAAATTAATTGTCCTAACTCTGCGTGTATTTTGGTTAGGTCCACATATCTTAAATTATTTCCAGTACCCGTAATCATCCAAACAACCGAATCATTTTTAAGGTGGTGCATGTGACCAAGCATTATAGCAGCAATATCAGTATCAACACTTCTGATTACTATTTCTGCACGATAGTTGATGTTACATGCATGGTATACTATCTTAGTATCTGCTTCCTCGTGTGCTGGGCATGACAACTCCTCATCAACACTTGAGACAACTTTGTTGGAATCATTAACAGTGATATAATGACATTTTCTGAAATTTATGTGGATAATTTTGTTGCCAATAAATGGTACGACTTCATCAGTAGCCCAATGGGAAATAAAAAAACAGAGCTTCTTTAAAAAAATAATTTTTAAATGCTTTTGCGAAGTCACTTCATCGAATTTTCTCAGGCCCAGTTATGGTGTACTCTAATCGCACTGATTCAAGAAACTGATAGAGAAGGTGATATTGACGACGATCAAGCCATGGACTGGGGTAGCAAGGTGTCTACCATCCTGGAAACTCAGGGAAAACGGGAATTAGCCGGGAATTTGAAGTGATCGGGAAAAAACGGGAATAAGTCGGGAATTTGGTAAATCACAATAAAAATCCGGGAAAATGATATTTTACTCAAAATATGAAATAAAATAATCAGTAAAATATATATCTTTTTTTTTGCTTGTAGCTGTGTAATATATTTTTAATTCCTAGTAAACAATTTTAATTCAAATTTTAAAACTTATTATTATTATAAAAATAATAATAATAGAAAAACTAGGGAGGAGGGGGGGGGGGGCGAGTTAAAAGGATATGACATACTTTTTTAGTCGGGAATTTTAGGAAATGATCAGGGAAATCAGGGAAAAGGTCGGGGATTTCATTGGTCAAGTTTAGTAGACACCATGAGTAGTAGTGACTAAAATAATGAAAATATTGACAACAAAGATGAAAATCATAGAAATGATTAATTTTTTTTACATGTAATAATACTTTTTTTTTGTACTTTATAATAATAAAATAATATTTTTTACTTTATATAAGATAGCTATGAACGTAATAAAACTATTCTTTTCATAGGATTTCTTAAACAATTGCAATAGACTAAAATCCCTATCTCGCTCGCACCTACAGCAGACTTTCAATGTGTCTGGCAAGATGTAAAAACCATTAAAACTGTCCGGCTATTGAGGTAACATTTTTTTATAGGTCCCCAAGTAACATATGTAAAACCCA
>CABFVX010003926.1:20710-54423 GCA_902151425.1 Timema shepardi | reverse complement strand
TTTACTCAAAATATGAAATACAATAATCAGTAAATTATGTCATTTTTTTGCTTGTAGCTGTGTAATATATTTTTAATTCCTAGTAAACAGTTTTAATTCAAATTTTAAAAATTATTATTATAAAAAAAATAGAAAAATGGGGGGGAGGGGCGAGTTAAAAGGATGTGACATACTTTATTAGTTGGGAATTTTAGGAAAATGATAAGGGAAATCAGGGAAAAGGTCGGGGATTTCATTGGTCAAGTTTAGTAGACACCATGAGTAGTAGTGACTAAAATAATGAAAATATTGACAACAAAGATGAAAATCATAGAAATGATTAATTTTTTTTACATGTAATAATACTTTTTTTTTGTACTTTATAATAATAAAATAATATTTTTTACTTTATATAAGATAGCTATGAACGTAATAAAACTATTCTTTTCATAGGATTTCTTAAACAATTGCAATAGACTAAAATCCCTATCTCGCTCGCACCTACAGCAGACTTTCAATGTGTCTGGCAAGATGTAAAAACCATTAAAACTGTCCGGCTATTGAGGTAACATTTTTTTATAGGTCCCCAAGTAACATATGTAAAACCCAGCTTTTATACTATAACGAAAGTATAATTATAATTTATTAAAGTTTAGGGGTGTCTGGCAGGGGGTTGCAACCACACTAAGTGTCCGGCAATGGATGACGTGATTTCTAATGTTATTCCGAAGAAAATATAAAAAATTAAGCTATATGCTTTAACAAATTTGAGGTACTATTTTATACACCTTTACTACCTGTTACCTGCCCAAGTAACCACAATTACAACTCCATACTCGATGCTCGTTCTTACCTGTGTTGGTGACATGCTCTGAGAAATTTTCTGATTTTATAAAATAAGGAAGGTCTGGCCGTCGTGGGCTCTTGGGCTATAGTACACAGAGCCTGAGTTTGTTGGGTTTTATTTTATGTCAATGTGTTTACCGTCTATTGCTTCCACGCAGTTCCAAAATTGGTGTTTCGTTCCAAAATCATTTGAGATCTGAATCCATTCATGTGTTGTTGTTGGAAACTGAAAAATAAAATAGTATAGATAATTTAGAAATATGGAAATACATTATTTTTTATCAAACGAAGAGCATAATTTAAAGTCTATATTTTCTTCATACATTGATAATACTATTTTCTAATTGTAATTTACAAAAGTACTATATTGAACAACCTTAATAGCAATTAAATACCCGTATATTAATTTTGACTAAATCTATGATAAATATTATATAAGCAATATTTTTTTCATCCACCTACTTTTATGTAGTCTTTCAGAACTTTTATTAGCCCTTCACATGTTTCCAGGACTGCATAGCTGATTGACGATGTTGACATTATTACTGACAATTTTGTATCTTCAAAATGTCTTCCTGTTGCTAGGTATCTTAAGGTTAACGCTAATCTCTCTTCGACAGAAATACAATTTTACATATTCGTATTGTTTCTCTCTAAAAAGGGCGTCACCTTGTCTTCTTAAAATATTGAAAGTTTCCGAACTCATCCTAAAGTAATTCTGGAAATCACTGGCATGGGTAAATTGTATCTCACTTAATAAATTTATATGTGAGTATTGATCGCGATTTTTTAGCCACTCCTTCACCCAACACTTACATTTCACAGTCTTCTTCGTACTTAGACATAATATGATGGCAAAACACGCTTTTTCCATGTTATTCATTTTTAAGAAGTTTAAAAAAGTTGATTTTTTTCAAGAAATAATAATGTTTTCCTAATCGAGTTAGACCTCCACTGAGTTGTTTCCAACTTGAGTTCGAATAAATTCGGTCAGTATTACTGTCATTAATACTGACCGTGTAGGGTCATGACATAATTATCGTTGCAGTTGACAAAACTGACGGAATTACTGACTCAGTATTACTGATCGTGTAGGGTGCCCTTTAAGAGCGTATACGTCAAAGTTCTTATATCCTTTTGTAATATCTTCTAACATCACATTTTTGTATTAACTCTTAGTGCTACTAATAAACCCCCAAAAAATAGAGCTATCAGTATAATTTCGAACCCAACCATCTATTTTGCCAGCGTCCCTACCCTTCCCCGCAAGCTATCCTGACAGATTAGGGCCTACATAAAGGGAGCAGCGATACCATATTATTATTAGTGATGTTTTATGAGTAAAGTGACAACTGTATTTAATATGATCTGACGTATGAGTATGTAAAAGTATATCTAATAAATCTTCTAGCTATCAGCTAAGGACCTTCCTTTGAAAATTTACTATACCTCCACACGTCAAGAAGCGCCCTACAACTGTCTCCTTAGACCAGAGGTCCACAAAGTTTTCGGTGGAAATGTCACCTCTAAAACTAAATATGAGGTACGCCATGATTTTGCTAGGAAGTACGTTCTGTAAGCCCTTTCATCTTACAAAAATACTACAGAACTGTAGGATTATGATAAGAAATAAGCCCTTCCAAATCCGGATTTTTACCAAAACCAAGGTGTAGTTTGTAGGACGCGTGTCTCATACACACATATTTATTGGATTTAAGTAGACATGTGTATATTTTTTAATTTAGAAGACAATATATTACTAGTTTAAAATCGTTGGCCCTCCATGTCACGATGCCTTTCTTTAGAGCTTTGAGACTTATTGTTTATATTGAACTTCGAGCCCGTGTCGAGTTAAATAATTAGCTATTAAAACATTTTATTTATATAAACAAAATACTATAGTACTAGGGCTCTTTTCATACACTAAACATTTTCATTGAACATGTTTTTCATCTAGATTATAATTTTAAAATAATACAATAAAAGTCTCAATCTGTTCACAAGAAGTAGGAAGTCCGCTGATGGGCCTTGTGCCTCACTTATAAAGCCCCCACTTTTTAGACAACTATTGTCTATTTTGACAGCTGAAAGATACTTACAGCGACCTTTAGCCAATGTTGTAATAGTCCCCCATTTTTTAATATATATATTCTAAAAGTGTCAACATTACGTACGACCTTAGTAGCTACTATCAATTTTCTCCATTAGGTCAAGATGGCGGGGGAAGAGGGTAGGGGTAAGAGTTGGTTGTTTCGTGTTGAGGGGGTGGGGGAAGGTTAGGAGGGAAAGGGTGGGGGAAGACTTACACATTTACTAGACGAGACGAGAATACCTTGCCGTAACACGCTACTTACAAACTTGTAGTGAGCTTGATACATTTCATTATCGTAGAATTAGGTAGAGCCGGGTCAAATGAAAACTAGCCTTTCGGGTTGTGGCTTTTGACCTCAAAAAGGAGGCTCTAACACACGGCTCATGGAATATTTTTTTATATTGTAGCTCGTTTCGGTGATCTAATGTTTTGTGGCGTCACTTTTGTAATAGATTGGGCTGTCATCGACGGGGAAATCGGGGTTCAAACCCCAGTTGTTTGTACTGAGGGTGTTTTTTATGAATGGTTTTCTACTCTCCCTCTACGCAAATACGTTTACATTTCCTCAAAATATACCATACTAGTCTCTGCCACATTAATTATAATTTTAGAATACATTATAGTATTGCTCTGAGGTACTGTCAAAATAATTCTTGATGTTTGACAATAAATAGAATTAAAAACACAAATGTAGATCTTTTTTTAAGGGGTGGAGTAGATCAATAAATATATATTGAAGCAATATAATAATTTACAGTTCAATTATTAATTAGTAAAATTGTCGGTATTATAAAGAGGAATTAGTCAAAACTTGATTTAAAATATTTTAAAAGTTTAATTTATTAAAAATACAGAAAATTTAAGAAAATATTAGTTATTTAAACAGTTCAAAAAAACTACAATGATAAAAATATATTGATTAATTGGATAGAAAAAAGTAGGCTTACCTTATCAATCAGAATTGATTCCTTTGATTTAGAGGTCATCCATAAATCGCGTAACGTCTTTTTCTTACGTTTACTACCTCCTCTTCCTCTCACGTAAACCCAAGTAAATATTTAACTTGAACCCTCCCTCCTCAAACCTGTGTTACGTAATTTTTCACATCAAGAGTGAATGACCCGCCTCGGTGGTGTAGTTGGCTAGCGCGTTAGTCGTGTTGAGCTCGACTGCTGAGGACGGGAAGATCGAGGTTCGAATCTCTGTCGGGTGAACTGGGTGGTGGTTTTTCCTCAATGGTTTTCCACTCTCCCTCCACGCAAATGCGGGTTCACTTCCTCTAATTCAACCTTCCCAATTCCTAATCCATTAGAGTAATTAGTACTTAAAGCGTATAACCCGAACGGGTAGTAAGACGCGGTGCTAAATATTATTATTATTATTATTATTATTATTATTATTATTAAGAGTGAATGTCATTATTTCATAGGGAAGTTTTTGTGACACCAAAAAAGGGAATCAAATATAATTCTATTCAGGATTGTAAGTTATATATATATATGTTTACAAACGGTGCAAACATGAATAATAATAGTATTGTGTCGACGTTAGAAATCAAGTATAAGATTAGTGCTAAGTAACACAACACTGTGATGTAACCACCCTTCCACCAGGTAACACTATGTAGACATAAGACCTTTCCACTTTCCCCCCTCGTCACAAAAGCGTTATGTGGCTTGTGTACGACCCCACTAAATTTTGATTCACACTGATAGGACTGTGGTCAGGCCGTTTTGTGACTGTGTCATTTCATCTTGGATCGTTTCAAAAGTGATTTCCCAAGGTCACGGTCCAGCACGGTACGAACACACAGTCCTATCAGTGTGAATCAAACTTTATAGAGTATCGGCTATGAAAAAAAGTTTATTGTAACTTGTTCTAGTATATTGTGAAAATTGAAAAATGACACCTGGACACGGGAATTGAACCCGGGACCTTTGGCGTTGGGTTAGATTCCTGTGTCCAGGTGTCATTTTTCAATTTTCAGAATATGATATCTAAATGCGAGTAAATCCTCAATAAAACAAATACAATAGAGTTGGCTATTTGATTCTTAAAGCTATCATAAACACAACTATGAGTTACTCAAAAAAGTAGATTTTTTTTATTATTTACCACCGCATCTTACTACCCGTTCTGATTATACGCTTATGCACAAATTACACTAATGTTTTTTAGAGGTGAAGAAAGTTATACTTATAGGAAGTGTACCCTCATCTACGTGGAGGGAGACTGAAAAACCGTTATGGAAACACCACCGAGATTCAAACCTCAATCTCCCCGTTATCTTCAGTCAAGTATATGGCGAGAATAGCGCCTTAAACCATGCGGCCACCAAAGCGGCTATAAGTTTATTATAAGAGTGTTACTATACTGTCATTTATTTATCATAAAATACGTTTATTTATATTATAAACTATGACCACCTTTATGGTCAGAATTCCTGGCTACAGATACAAATGTCTGGGGTTCGATTCACGGCACTTCCAGAACCTCTTTGTGAAACACTGGGTCTGTAACAAGGTCAATAATAGCCTTGTGAGGACAATTGAGGAGCTAGCTAGCTACTTTAATAAGTAGATAGCAGCTTCGGTCTAGAAAACCGAAATTAACGGCCGCAGAGTTCATTGTTCTGACCATATGACACCCTCTATCCGCAAATGTTAGCACTATCATCGCTAATGGCGGCTGTTGGTATAACTCAATCGTGGGTTCAAGACACGGAGTTTTATTTAAATATAAAATATATGATAAAACAGTCGACGCCGCATGTTTATAAAATGTGTATTATTAAATTATAGCACATTTTCTTCCATGTGATTACAAAAAATAACCGTGAATCATGCCAAAAATATTTACGAATGAACCATGAACTTTTAAAAATGTGGTCATAAAAACTACTTAATTAAGTAAAAATAAAACACCCTTATTCTCTAGAAGTGTAGAGTTTCTGTCTTCATATTGGACAGTTGCATTTTTAACCGCTCTGCATACGAGTATGACGTGTAATATTATGTTAAATGTTCAGATTTCGTTTTTTTCTTTCATAAAACCCTAAGTATGTTCTATAAGGTAAATCTTTTATGAAAATATATTATTTTATAAAATATATTTGATGGATCATTAAAGCTGGAAAGTATTTATTTTATCAAATAACGTTAACAAAACAAATGTAATAATGTAATATCAGCATAGGAAAATCGCTAAATATTACTGCTTCTAGGTCACATAATAATATATAACGTACTTAATATAAGGTAGCGTGGCCGAGCGGTCTAAGGCGCTGGTTTTAGGCACCAGTCCGAAAGGGCGTGGGTTCGAATCCCACCGCTGCCAATTTTTGATCTCTGGTAAAGTTAATTCCCTTGAGGAAATGTTAAAAGGTCCAGTCAGTTATTCGAGTTTATATATTTAACTTTACTCATGGGACCGGCCAATGTTTGTGACTGAGACTGTACTTCCTTTTTTTTTTTGCTCGCTTCAAAGTAGTAGTTCTACCAGGTAGCGCGTGCAAAAAGTTCAACCTAATGTAATTTATGTTGGGGTCGCGGAGATAACGATGGAAAAAAAAAGCACCAAATAATTCATTGCTCTTGTTCAAGTTCTTGCGAATGAGGAAGAGTAAATTTAAGGAGAAGGTTCCTTTCTAAAATATTACGTTGACCACGACTCGAAATATCAGCTGAAACAAAAATGTTTAGTTAATTTAAAAAAAAGTTACGATAAATCAACGACATACATATTTATTTCTCTCCNGGTGGCAAACTCAACGCACAGCAGTGTTTTTTTCCTCCCCCCCTTCCCTCCCCCCGCCCCTGCCCGTTTTTTTTCCCTTCCAGTTTAACCCCCCCCCCCCCCCCCCCCCCCACTCTACCTCTCTTCATTTCTTTTTTTTCTAGCCCTTAATTACCGCCCCTTAACTTCCATATCCTTCACTCTCCATCAATCCCAATATCTACCTCTCCTCCATCCCTCCCACTCAATTTCCCTTTTCATTAGTTTATCTATCTCTATTCATACTCCCCTTCAATGAATGCACTCAGGATGGTTTTTCCAAAATGGCTTTACGCTCTCCCTCCACTCAAATGTGGGTATACTTCCTCTAAATATAACATTCCTCATCTAAAAAAAACACTAGTGTAATTAGTACATTAGCCCATAATCCGAACGGGTAGTAAGACGTAGTGCTAAAAAGAATTTAAAAAATATTGATTTTTCTCAACAATCCTTAAATCTATTTCTCCTCTCCTTTATTCAATTTAATAAAAAAAAAAATAGCACCGCTTCTTACTACCCGTTCGAGTTATACGCTTTTTAAGTACTAATTACGCTAATGGATTAGGAATTGGTAAGGTTGAATTAGAGGAAATGAACCCGCATTTGCGTGGAGGGAGAGTGGAAAACCATTTAGGGGAAAACCCACCCTCAGTTCACCCGATCGAGATTCGAACCTCGATCTCCCCGTCCTCAGCAGTCGAGCTCAACACGACTAGCACGTTAGCCAACTACGCCATCGAGGTGGGTTTCAATTTAATAACACTTTTATCTTGTCTCTTGAGTTAAACGTTTTTTTAATGCTACAAATATATTTTTATACAACTTTTCGAAAGTAAAAATAAATAAATTAGACTACAACATCCTTAATATCTCTATCTTAATAAATGCAACAAAAACCTGTGCTAAACCCTTAGGGAGCGGCCAAACCCCCTTGAACTGTTGAAGTTGAAGAGTTGGAGGTCAGAAGTTTGTTTAAGGTGGTGAGGTTAATTCTAGAATAATAAGAAAATGGTGAGCTTCACCAAATTCCTTGTTTCTGCCTCAGATGAATTAATATTCTGGAGGGGAAAAAAATGGGACGTAACACTTTTTTTATCATATTAAATTGAGATCTTAAGATGGGAGTGTTAAGGACATTAGAAGAGGGCAGTGTTTTTGCAGTTTTGATATAAAAAAATATAAAATTATTCTTCATTTCAAATATAGAGTTTAGTTTTCTTCACAAGGTGACCTTAACGTTTTGAAAACAATTAAGTAAATCTTAATTACTATGTTACAAAATCTGATATTTGAGATGGACTTAAATCATAATTAAAACCAATATATATATATATATATATATAGTGTATATGTGTGTTATATATACATATATAAATATAGATAAATGTATTAAGAATAAATTACTACATATAAAATTTAAAATTAATTATTATTTTCAAAATGAAATTTAATTTTTTGATTTTTTGCATGAATCATTTTGATCATTTAATTAATTATATTTCTAATATAGTTGATTATACCACCCCTCTCCCCTCAAATTTGTAAGTTAATCCTGACTTGATTACTGATTTATCTCATTGTTGCTCTATAAAGGATCAATGACCAGCTGACGTTAATACTAAAACTCCCAGAATGCTCTGCTAGCAACTGTCTCCAGTCAAGTTTAGACTCAGGGAAAAGCGTGCAATAATCCCCCCCTCCCTCCTACCCAGTCATAAATTTTTAGCCAGAAAACTTCTTTCTACCCAGCTTTCAGAAAGTACTGAAAGATCTTGAAAAATAGGACAGTATATTTCCAACTTTCTTTCCTTTTGTTAGGAATCCTTTCAGGGTACTGAATACAAGAATGGTTTTTCATCTTTTAAGATTTTAGAGGGAATTAAGGGGAGCTTACGGGGAAACAAAAGATACATCTGGCTGGATGAACAAACAAAAAACAGATGACAATTTATTTTAAGTTTAGTATGCATCTTTACTATCTGACTTTAGGCAATTATTAGTATTAATCAAAGAACTTTTCCGATCGATAGTTAATACATATCATGTAGCTCTGTGAGTATAATTAAACAAAGAAATTGTTTCTTAAACAATATTTAAGTTTTCGACAATATAGCCCTGTATATGTATAATACATACAAGGATTTATATACATAGGGTGTTTGGAAACTCATAGCCCAAACTACACACATATAGCTCGTTTAATCAAGAGTAACACAAAATTCCTGTACACTTACATCCGGAAAACTATACTAATACCATTAAATTGTGTTCAAAGTTTCGGCGTATGGCACCGGGAGAGTAAATCTGTTCAAGTATGCGTGTACAACAAGCTGCATAGGAGTTAGGCGCGTGGCACTACACACCTTGACCTCTTGGAGCACGGCAGCATAACTTACCACAGTTAATAGTAACCAACACACCAGTCCATATAGAAATGAGAATACGTTCTGAGGTGTCATCATTAACTGTCCTACATCACAGAAAGTGCTTGTCATTATATGCAACTTGTCGTACACGCATGCTTGAACAACTTTGCTCTTCTAGCGTTTTCAGCTGAAACTTTGAACACAATTTAATGGTATAAGAATAATTTTCCGGATGTAAATTTACAGGGATTTTGTATTACTTTTGATACAATCAAGCTATATGTGCAGTTTAGTATATGAGTTTACGGCGTATAAATATAAATAAATAATCATATATGTGTCACTATGCAGATCTCCAGGCAAATAATTATACAGGCTGTAGGAGGTTAGATGACAAATATTTCCACGAAAGGAACTTGGGATCGGCGACGACAAATGGCAACGTTACGAGACGTCAAAGTTGACGCTGTATGCACCTGGAAGTTAGGCAACTCATCAGTCTTAAGCACATAGCAAGTGGGGTGGGGTATAAGCTGTGACTAGTAGCAGGCTAGAATATTTATCTGTTTGAAAATCTCTCTAGTCATACAGATGTTGCGCTGCCTACAGTTGCACCGTACACACAACGCATGTCTACACTAGCTCCATGGCTTCTTTGGTGCTGACTGACACCTGACAGCTTTGAAAAGTTACTAAACCAAATTATGTATCCCTACGCCGAACCATATGATCTGCAAAAACATGTGTTTAGCAGCTGTCACTTATGACAGTCAAAATTTAGGTATATACCTAAATGTTGACTGTCAGAAGTCAGCTGTGAGCTGTCAGTCAGCATCAAAGAAGCCATGGGGCTACTGTACCATTACAGGTATAACGTGTAATGTACCTCCGTGTTGACAGCCAAAAGTGCACTGAAGCTCTGCTCATTGTTGCCAATGACCATATTAGTGTTGTATTTAGATTAGTACCAGAAAGTCACTAGATTGTCACTAAACGAAAAATTTAAAAAATCGTCAGATTTGTTGCCAAACAAAAAAATATATGCATAAATTAATATGAATTGAAATTAAGATACATCAATGGACTAAGGTGATCCACGGATCCGAAACGATGTCATTGTGATTTTTGAATGATATATAGATAGTTTAATCTATTCTGTACACCAAAGCAATGCATTATACGTTTTTGCCGTACGGTACTACAACAATCAAAACTATACAGCATTAAAATTAAAAATAGCTAACATGTAGTCGACATAAAATTAAGGAAAGTCGCCAGTCGCCAGATTAGTCGCTAGCAGCTAGAAATGAAAATTTAGTCATCTCAGATCCGTAAAAGTCGCTAGCTCTAGCTACAAAAGTCGCTAAATGGGCAACACTGGCTCTGGTACTCTGACACCGTCGTGTGCGCCAGGGGAGGGAGTGGTAAGTTGATGCTTGTGTTGGTTTGCGTGGCTCGCTGCCTGCTCCTCAGATGGGTACAGCGTCAACTTTGACGTCTCATAAATCACCATTTGGCGTCGCCATTACGTGAGAACACTTGGATTGTCATCTCCTACAACATGCATGATTTGTCACCTGGATAACTTAATAACTCTATATAAATATATTGCTTCAATATCAGCGATCACACGGTTCAAGGCACCATTCTAAAAATATTTTGACTTACCTCTGATAGGAAGGCTGTCATTTGAATCTCGGTTAGGTGCACTGGGGAAAGTNCTCTAAGCTACTCCCTCCACCCTTATCATATGGATAAAGGCGTTAACATTCATCGAGTTGACATTACAAGCCAAGAGTGTTATTAAGGTATTAAGGTGGGATGAAAGTAAACTCGAGTTAAGGTCCTTGTTTTGTCAGTTTTTTAAGACAAAAGTTGACCTCGGTGGTCTTAGGGTAAAGTGCTGCCTCAAGACTCGATGATTGTGTGTTCAAACCCAGCCAGGATTGACGAATTTTTCCATGAGCGATAGAAATCAGTAGCACAACTTCCTTTGGAGGGGAAATAAAGACGTCAGTCCCATGTCGATTGTGGCATTTAAAATAATCCTGTAAGGTTTGTGAAAATACCTTTCCTGGCACTATCGGTAGGTCTATGGATGTGAAAATACTATCATACTTAACTAATGTAGATATTTTCCTTTCGATACTAGTATTTTACTCGATACTTTTACTAATATTAGTACTCACACTCCAGTATCGAATAGGTATCAAAAGAAACACATTTTTTGCTATCTTCACTCCTGGCCCATGCTGAGATTTAATGTTTACGAAGGTGGTCTGTAGAGGAAGAACATATGACACTATTTCTTAATCCTAGCTCATTTTCTGTATGACAAGCAAGAAGACACTCTAGCTGGTATGCTAACCCCTTTCATAATTTCCATTATACGACATTACGTATCATACCTTTCAAGTTCACATAGCATAGACACAATATACCTAAATATACTATAATATGGTTAAATCATTATAGTTTTCAGTGTTAAATAAATACGAAAATACAATTATTATTATTATTGTATTATTATTGTATTACTTGATAAAAAAAATCCAGATTAAAATTTTGATACCAATACTTACTGTTTTCAATACTTTTCTTTCGATACCAGTACGGTATCGATATTTTTCGTCCGATACTTTAAATGATTACAGTATCGATACTTCTCTTTCGATACCACATCCCTAGGTAGGCCCTTCTGTTTTAGCTCATAGAAATTCTCATATAATGATATGATCAGTTGGTTCAGAAAGTGCACGTTAAATACCCCAAATAAAAAATAAAATAAGAACTTTACGACTTCCCCCCTCCCCGTCCCCCAACAATATTAAGTATTGCTTCAGTAGATATATATGGTTTAATTTTTTTTACAAGCAATAATCGCAACAGTTTGGGAATGAGTATACTTAAAAATTCCTTCCTCCTTAATTGTTCCCTTTAAATTAACTGTTATAATCTACGCACAACCCCTTAAACGTCTTACTACGTGGGTTTAAAGAAAACAAGAGAATGAGCTCAGTCGGGGATCAAAACTCCACCCTTTCGAAAATATTGACAGGCGTGATAATTCCACGCCACAAAAATTTCACTAAAGATTCCCTACAACCAAAGAGCTTGATTCTATATTTCGAGAGGGCAGTATAGACCTGTTCACCGGTTCTTGTGACGGTGACCTAGATATACTTTCAACAGTGATCAATATACCCCTCCCGCGTATAGTCCTGGCTGCAACCAGCAACAACCAGAAGAGGGGGTACGTACCTTACGTCTTCGGTAAGAACTGGGTCTGCTGTATCGACCTGAAACAACCGGCACACACGTGAATTGTAGGGGTGGTTATTTCGACAGGGTGGGACGAGGATGATTGAAAGGGTTGGAGGGGGGAGGAAACACGAACCGCTCTTTTAGGTACCATCACAAGCACGGAACGAGATAGAAACCGATTTATCAATGGGAGCTAACTTGAAACGTGATTATCATCCTTTGGATTTTTTTATGACATCACTTCACTATATTATAAAGCCACATGGCTGACTCACTTACTCACTGACTGACATTAATGTTCACCCACTTTCAGATGAGCTAGAAACTTGAAATTTGGCAAACTTATAGCTTCTAGCCTGTTACCGACGGGAAATTTCAAAAAAGTTAAAAAATTTAACTTTTAACCCCTGAAAATAATATTCAAAATAGTGGAGCAACTTTAAAGTCGGTCCGGACCTTTCTTTGAAGGCCTCTTGTGGCTAAACGGTAAGATCTATCAAAAAATAGATTGCACCAGAGGTAGATTTTTTTATTTTGGGTAAATTTTGCACATTTTCCACACATTTTTTAAAATTTTTATGACACACTTATGGGATAGCTAGAATCATAAAATTGTACAAATAAATCAACGTTTAAATCAACGCTGGAATTACATTAGTTTACACACACTGGGGGTTAAGGGGTGGGGCACACAATGAACAAAGCGATTGTCATGTATATGACCTCCCGAAAACAAAAGTTGTTTTCACAATGCTGTCTGTCTGTCTGAAACTATTTTACCGATTGGGCTAAAGTTTGGTGTTTGGGGTTTTCATAAGGTCCCCTCCAAGATGTTTTTCGTAATTATATTTCTAACCCTAAATTTAAGAGTAGTTTACTGAAAGGCAGAAAGAGAAATAAATCGATTTGATAGAAATTTGCTTTAAGAATTTTGGTTAAATTTTATATTTATACACTGTGTATCATTATAAACAAAATGGCAGTTATCATTTTCTTATGAAAATGATTTTGAGGGTACTTTACTTACGGAAAATTTTCAAATTTTCATAATTTCTCCGGAACTATTTGAAATGTAAAATAATTTATCATTGTAAAGTTGTAGTAAAAATCTTTAATTTGAAATATAATTTTATAAAACCAGTAATTTTTGAGAAAATATATATATATAATACAATTTTTAATTCAGTTATTTAAAAATTAATTTGATTATTATGCTCTTTGGTGGACAAAGATGATTCTATTTTCTCAATTTTTCTGTAACATAGTTCCTAGTCATTAAAACCATAGCGCGAGTAAGTAACAGTGTATATTATTTCATCTATGATCGTTTGTATAGTTTTTTCTACAACAATGTTTAGACCTATTATTTCGTTTCACAAATCTTACGAGTGTTTAGGAAATATTTATTTTAAGATAAAAGCGAAAGAAAGTCACTGCAGTGCACAGTACCATTTATTTGACTACATCACAAGCAATGCTCATGTATTGAACAGTACATATATTAAGTTCCTCATCTCCTGTGTATATTTTTTTTGCACCTCATCTTACTACCCATTCGGGTTATGCACTTATGTACTAAATATGATAATGCGTTATGGATGAGGAAGGTTGAATTTTGAAGGAAGTGTACCCATATTTACGTGTTAGTGCAAGTGGAAAATCATTTAGGAAAAATCACCTCAAGTACAGTCAACCGGGATTCGAACACCAATATCTTCGTCGTCAACAGTCCAGTTTATTACTAGATAGACGCCTTAGATCATCATAACACTGAGCTGGTTTTGTCTTCTAGTTGAGTAAATGTTTTTATAGGTAATTAAATGCTTTTTTTATTTTTAGGTAATATTTTCTTGGTTTGCGTCATTTTTTATTCACTTTTAAGCATATTATATACAGCTATCTCCTTTCCGCGGCTTCGCTCGCAAACATTCGGGTTGGTTAACTTTTTTTTTCCAGATAATCAACTTATTATACCAAAAAACGCCATTTCACTCAGGTTTGGGGAAAGGGAAATGTTTTATATTTTGACTACGCCACAAATATTAACGACTACAGTAGACCCATGGCTTCTTTGGTGCTTACTGACAGCTCACAGCTGATAGCTGACAGCTTTGAAATGTTATCAGACCAAATTATGTATCCCTACGCCAAACCTTATGATCTGCAAGAACATGTGTTTAGCAGCTGTCACTTCTGACGGTCAAAATTTGGGTATAAACCTAAATGTTGACTGTCAGAAGTCAGCTGTGAGCTGTCAGTCAAAACAAAAGGAACCCCCGGGGCTACTGTACTTGTAGTAAAAATCCAAAATAAAAACTTTAAATGTTTGCAGTCCTTCTGTCAAGATTGGCTCTCTTTCGTGGATGTATTGTTGCAATGAACATCAAAAGAAATCTAATTTATACGCAATTACAAAATAACTGGAAAAATACCTAAATTAATTTAAGACGCAAATGCAAACACGCTAACAGTGGCTCTCTTATTTGGAGGTATTGTTGCAATGAATTTCAGAAGAAATAGTTTAAATTTTTGTAGTTCTTTAGAATAATTTTGACTCACTCTGACCCTTCAATATGCCTATTGAACCTACAACGCTTTCTAGGGGTGAGATATATTATTATTATTTAGCACCGCGTCTTATTACCCGTTTGGGTTATACGCTTTAAGTACTAATTACGCTAATGGATTAGGAATTGGGAAGGTTGAATAAGAGGAGGTAAACCCGCATTTGCGTGGAGGGAGAGTGGAAAACCATTTAGTAAAAACCCCCCTTAGTTCACCCGACCGAGATTCGAACCTCGACCTCCCCGCCCTCGGCATTCTAGCTCAAGAAGACAAGCGCATTAGCCAACTACGCCACCGTGGCTGGTGGTGTTGTATGGAATCAGTGTTTAAATTTCACCTGACGGATACCACATAAGTCTATTTTCTAGAGTGATCTTAGAGTATACGCGAGTACATTTGAATAGTTGAATCATTAAGTTAATATGTAGCCGTAGAAAGGCAAAAGCTATATTTTTACCCTCCAAAAAAAAGTTGATTAAAAAAGAGAATTTTCCTTGAGAGTAGCAGACTCCACCTCTTGGTGTGACCTAAATATGCAAGTTACACAGTGCATGGATCTCCCCTGCAGTGTAATTGGCGAGTCATGAATCACCGGGGTGAAGAGGGGGGACGGGGCTGGGGAAGGTAAGCACGGAGGCCAGTTTTCCAACACCAGATGCTAATAAAGTCCTTACTCCCTTTCAAGAGCTCTTGGAACTTTCCAAAGGGACGTGAAAAAAAAATCCGGAGAAGAAATAACCCGTCATTGAAATGAAATCCTTGATAAATATTATAAATAGTAAAAAAAAAAAAGATTGGAGTAAATTAATGGTTTGATTAAAATAATATTTATCTGTGCTTCACGTTTAACTAACCGCCCAGGTCTGCCACATATTTAAACAAATGAAGATAGGGAGGAGGAAGATAAAATTTAAAGAACATGTACACGCATTTTCGTGGAAGGAGAGTGTAAAACCGTTTATGAAACTCTCATTTCACCTGACAGGGATAAGAACCTCAGCCTGCCTATCAAATACAAACCAGATTTGACGAGAATGGTTCTTTTGTCCACGGGAATATTGATGTGAAACTATTTCCGTCTCTACTATTTCTCGCATAGGTGGCTTAGTGGACCAAGGCGTTGTGCTGGGTTGCCGTTGGCGAGGATGATTGGAGTACTATCCTTTTGGTTTTCCACGAATATGTTTAAAAACAAATTTACTAACTATTTAATCTAAGAGCCAGAGAGGAAAAGACTTTCTAAAATATTAGATTCGCCTTTGAGTATTTTTGTAATTGTAAATTTTTTGTCACATCATTAGCGTAAAAGCTTATATTTAAAAAAACTTACGTTGAAAATCTCTTTGCTAAAATTCGGAGATTATTGTCAAAAGAAATCGCATTCCGTTTTATATATAGACCTAGATGAAAATATGCTGATATACATACAAATAAAGTGTAAAATATAAACATGTAAACAAACTTGCCTGCATTCATCTCCCGTCGTTTGTTAGTCAGTCTTTTGTATTTCCAAGCATTTTAATCGACAGCGAGATTCTGATCGCTATCATTTATCTATCTGCCATTCCCTTGTTATTTAATTTGTTGTCTCGCACGCCTTATTGCTTATTCTGTTTTATAAGACAAGCTTATATAACTTAAAAGGACGAAGAAGAAGAAGAAAAAAGCAATTTTGTATGAGTCAAATTACGTCAAACGTTTCATTGCCAGGCTTAATGTTTAACAAAAGTCTCCAGAAAATGTAGAGCTGAAACATCTACGGAATGAGATTTTGTTTTGTTTTTGAAAGTAAAATATTTATTGCTTAATCCTATAAAAGGTTTTTCTTTACTATTATTATTATTATTATTATTAATAAGCGACCTTGGCCGATTTATTTTTAAGAAGGAAATCATCCAAGGAGATGGTTGAGAGTTGCAAAAAGCCCTAGCGGCAGCCATTGTAAAAGCACTAGCGATAACACCAGTAAACAGAGTGGACGTGTGTTAAACATTTGAGCAGTTGGATAATTGTAAATTAACTATTAGCTCCAACTCAACTTACACTCTTTACATCAATTATAACCCGCCTTGGTGGCGTAGTTAGCTAACGCGCTAGTCGTGTTTCCTAAATGGTTTTCCAATCTCCCTCAACGCAAACGCGGGTTCACTTCCTCTAAATTCAACCTTCCCAATCCTTAATCCATTAGCGTAATTAGTACTTAAACGTATAACCCAAACGGGTTGTAAGACGCGGTGCCAAATTAATATATATTAATTATTCATAGCCAACAAAATGTGCAATAATTTAATACAAAACGTTAATTTGTAATGCTTTAATTCAGGTAATCTTTAATTTAAATCAAACCCAGTCCAATCGTTGGTAGGGAAAGTGTAACTAAAGTAGCTCCATGGCTTCTTTGGTGGGGACTGACAGCTTTGAAAAGCTACCAGACCAAATTATGTATCCCTACGCCGAACCATATGATATGCAAAAACATGTGTTTAGCAGCTGTCACTTCTGACGGTCAAAATTTAGATATATACCTAAATGTTGACTGTCAGAAGTCAGCTGTGAGCTGTCAGTCAGCACCAAAGAAGCCATGGGGCTACTGTACCTGGCACCCGAACACAAATTTCCAATCTAGCTCGTAGAGATATAAGTGACGTACTTGAATTCAGGACGATCAGACAGTATACTAAACTGGTCAGGATCCGAACCAAGGACGCAGAGATGGATACGACTACCTACCGTTAGAGTGTTTATGAAGTTAAAAACCTGTGAAAACACGAAATATAAATCTTGTTATGAGATATGTTTTTTCTTCCTTTTAAAAAGTTATTTATTCTTACTCAATCATATACAGAACAACACACAATATTAATACATTCACAATAAACAAACCCCTTTAGGACTCTCAAAAGTGTCCGCTTCTAGGAACCGAAAAACATACTGCCTCTCCCCCAACCCACCCCGTTCACAGCCCATCTTTATCGTGTGCCGGTAACTTTGGTTGGGTGGCCTCACCCCCACTATTCCTCACCTCTTATTGGTAGAGGGGCGGTTGCTGAGACCCCTTGGTTCGAATCCTGGGTTACCTCCAGACGACCACGAAGGAGGGTTCACAACGCCGTCCCTGATACCGCGTTGAGGGTGAGCCGGAGCGCAGTAATGACCCATGCCCCGGATGATCTGGTTGTTGCTATTTAGTGCCCTTTTGAATTTATATTATTATTATTAGCACAGCGTCTTACTACCCGTTCGGGTTGTACCCACGCTAATATGTAATGGTAGGGTGATTGTGAGATGAAATGGAGGACCTACAGTTTTAACGTGGGATCCGAACCACGGTGGAGGCCTGGCATTCCACACATTCACAAGTTGTGATTAATACGCGTCTTGTCAGAGGGGAAGAAAGGGTTTGGCAATCAGATAAATCTGTGCCGGGACCGAGGATTGAACCCCGAACACCCCAGCACAGAAGTCCAACACCTTACTCCTAGACCACCAAGTCACTGCCCTTTTGAAAAAAACCTTTCCACCGACCAGTGGATATGCATGTAACCCATTCTGGCTATACTCCTCTTAACTACACCAGTGGTTTAGGAATGAGGAAGGTAAAGTTTATAGGAAGTGTAACAGCAATCTCTTGCAGGATGAGCGGAAAAACACTCTAAGGGAATTCGTCTGGAATTTGAGTCCCAAATGGTTGCACAGTTTCTTGAATTGTAAGGTAGCGTGGCCGAGTGGTCTAAGGCGCTGGTTTTAGGCACCAGTCCGCAAGGGCGTGGGTTCGAATCCCACCGCTGCCACAATTTTAAATTAATATAAATGATTTTTGATGACTGTGTAATTGACTCTAAATGACATGATTTTCTAATCCTTTTATCGAAAATCATAGATTTAGGTAAATCTACCCTTGACTGTTAGAAAATGTGGATCTCTTTTGCAAAACAATGTTTGATATTCGAATGTGTAGAGTGTGGACACTGGCTACACCGGTGGACAAAGCCTTCACTCTCAGTTTGTCTATTTTTCCCGGTGATGAGAAGGTTGAGTTTAAATCCCAGTTAGGCACGCTGAGTTGTTTATTGAATGGTTCCCCAAACAAATGCGTGTACACTTCCTATACATTCTAACTCCCATGGGTTTACTACCTGGCCGGGCTATCCGTTTGCTTACACTCATGAGATAAGGATGAGTACGATAAGATTGAGAGGAAATTTAACCATACTCGCATGGAGGGAGAAGGAGAAACCTTTAATTACCGACCGAGATTCAAACCTTGACCTTCCCATAACCAAAAACAGACTAGACTGAGACAGATGTATTTTCCCACGTACCCACAGATGAAGGTATTTAAACTAAATATATTTTGTGGGGTTTTAGACAGGGAGAGGGGGGCACGGACTAATTTATAGCACCACCACCCAAAAAATCAACTTATGTCATATCTTCTAGTAGAGACTTTTTTCTGATGGAAGTGTCACGCCTTTTCAGTTGTGATAAAAACACTGTCGGTGCCCGAATATATGTTTTGATTATTCCACAATGGTAGCTCAAATGGGAGCATGTTTTTTTTGCGCACGTGTTGCTAGCGTCCTTTCAAAAAAAAACGTGGGCGTTTGCGTCCACATAAAATAAACCGTGCTCGCGCCCGACGGCGAGTCAAAGACTTGATACTAGCAAGTCATTAAGATGTCGTATAGGCTGGGACGTTTATTTTTTGATCGGTCATGTTTCAGATCTACTTGTATGAAAGAATGTTGGTAGGCTAAGTTAGGTTATGTAAGGTTAGCTGATATCTTTCTTCTGCTGGGAGATGGAAAGGATGGGGGGGGGATAAAACAAAAATTAAATGTGTTTGAAAGCAAATAACATAAACATATTTTGTAAATACAAATATTTACTTTCCTTAGAACAATAAGAAGTTTATTAATATACAGTGGGTGCAAACACACACGGTTATTTTCCTTCAGGGCGTAACCAACACGTAGCCGCTCAAACACAGATTATAGTTTATCCAGATTTGAAGTGGTGGTAACTGACAGCTTGCTAAAGCTATCAGACTTACTCTTTATATATCCATCCGCCCAGCCATATTATCTGTAAGGGCATATGTTGAGCTGCTGTCAAGTTTGGCAATAAAAAACCTTCACAAGAAACGTTTTGTTTTTAATTATCTTTTAAGAGTTTTTGCATTATTTAAATACGAATTTATGAAAATAACCATTTTTATGTTTATGTTTTGGTGTGTGGTGGGGTTCTCTGTGATTCACTTAAAAATTATTAACAGATAATTGCTTGTAAATGGCTGCCTTCTCTTTGAAAAAATGATATGAGAAACTAGAGGCTATCCAGGTGGTTGATGACGTCTTACAAACCGTGTTCGGTTGTGTCCATGCGCATGTATTTACAAAATAAAAACTTTGATCTTGAAACTAATATTGTGTGGCTTTTTATAAGTTATAAAAACATCCACTTAAATTGTTGCCCAGTTATAGTAAGATACAAGTGAAAATATAATACTTTTTAACTTATTATTTTATTTAATATGCCTTGTTGCCACAACCGTAAAACAAAATATCCTAATAGTTTTATTAATATTGTTTTCTCTCTCATTTAGTTAAGAAGAAGCCAACTATTGTTCAGTAATTATTAGGGAAGTATTATAGTAGGCGTTTGATGAAACTTTTTATTGATAATATAGTATTACTTAAGTAAACAATAATTATTTACACGTAGGTTAACATTAATGACTTTCCGCCAATGTTTATAGTAAAAATCTTTTCCTAGCTGTCAAGCTACCAACACACCTGGACGGACTTATTAACCCGTCCTATAGGTCACATCATGGTTTTAATAGTGATTAAAAATGTTAGTTGTCGCATTTCACAAAATATAAAATACACCCGGACCGAGATATATACACACTAATTGTACGTCATTTCTAAACAACCTTTCTACCGACAGAGTAATCAGGAATCTCCTCTGCACCACCCATACAACTCAAATGATCAGAATGATTTAATTTCCCGTTATATTTTAGCTGAATAGAATTAGATTTTCTTTAATGATCAATTTTTAGTTAAAAAACAATGCAAATTATTGTTATTATTATTATTATTATTATTATTATTATTATTATTATTATTATTATTAGCACCGCGTCTTACTACCCATTCGGGTTATACGCANGGCCTCGACCCGGCCCGCAAAATATTTAGCAAACAAACAATTATTTTCATAAAAATAGAATAATTTATTATTATTATTATTATTAGCACCGCGTCTTGTTACCCGTTCGGGTTATACGCACTTACGCTTATGTGTAATGGTAGGGTTATTGTGAGATTAAATGGAGGACCTACAGTTTAACGTGGGATCCGAACCACGGTGAAGGCCTGGCATTCCACACATTCACAAGTAGTGATTAATACACGTCTTGTCAGAGGTGAAGGAAGGGTTTGGCAATCAGATAAATCTATGCTGGGACCGAGGATTGAACCCCCGACCACCGACACAGAAGTCCAACACCTTACACCTAGACCGCCAGTTCACCAACAAAGCAAATAAAAAGTGTTTTTTGTTTGTTTTGGCAAGGTGTTTCTTTACACGTTCGGATTATAACGCACATATGGTTATAACGCTAATGGAGTAGGCATAAGGAAATGTACATTGTACCCGCATTTGCACACTTGCGTATTTAGGATAAATCGTTCTCAGAACACCCGACCGTGATTCGATACCCGATCTCCCCATCATTGGCAATCCAATTTCTATTGCGAGCGTAACGTCTTAGACCAGTGGCCAGTAACCTGCAGCCAGCGGGCCTGATACGGCCCACCGATTGATTTTATCTGGCCAACAAAATATTTAGCCAACAAACAGTTGTGTTCATAAAAATAGACTATTAATTAGTTACTATACTATTAGAAATATAATTTTAACTCTTATTGGTAAAATTTACCAAACCTATTTACAATTTTTTTTAATAACTGGTTATATCAAAATGGTTGCCTACCCCTTTCTTATACCATGTGCTACTGAATTGGATTCAGTTCATTTAAATTTTAGTAAATACACGCCAAAAATAGATTGATCTTTCCAATGATAAATATCTTGCAAATCAGTGTTTTAAATATTTCAATTTATATAGAAATACTACTTTCATTTCCCACTGGAAAATGAGAGCTAAGCCACTACTTTAATTCCAAAATAAATGAAAACCTACTTATCTCGATCTCTCGCAATTGGATTATTTAAAATCAATAAAACAATATAAATACATACAATTCTTTATTTTTTTGCAAGATAAAACCCACACCAAAAACAAAAAAATCTAGACTGTACACTATCTGCTATTTAATTTAATATAATCATCAGAAAAGAGTTAAGATCAATTATCATGAGGAGAATTTTAGAAAATACAAAGGCTTCAGGTGAGTTACAGACACACAAGTTGTTTACCTCTAAAGAGACAGTCTAATTGCGGCCCGGGCTGTTGACCTAACCTAACCTAACCTAACAAACCTTCAATTTTTTCCCCCAAAACCATTGAATGAGAAGAACTGAAGACGTTTGGATATTACGAGGGATATTGACATGAGACGATGTTGGTTTCTATCTGAGATTTAAGACAGCGTGATAGGGAGCACACTGCTAATTAGGTGGACGCAACTCATACCTCTCTCTCTTGAGTGAGTGGTTCACAACTTGTACACGATTTAAAGATTAGGCCGCAGCCCACCTAAACAGAATGCAAACATATTTACCGTTCTATATTTTACTATATAATTAGTGTTGTTTCTTAGGTCTTGATAATCAAAAGTGACAGTTGCAGATCACATGATGTATGAATACTTGAAAGTAGATCTTGTAGATTTTTCTAGTTGTCAAATAAGGTGTTTAAAAAAACTGAAAATTAGACTGTCGATCTAGCAGGGTAAGGGGAGGGGGGAACTAAGTTGGCATCACTGTTCCTGTATAAATAAAGCACGTATACCCTTATTTTGATCGGAAGAACAATTTATAAATTTAAACTTTTTTCTGGCTAACATTGATATAATTTGCCATTTTATTTGTGTTATTTTATAAGTATTGATAATATTTATCATAAATGAAAGCTGTAGATCATATGACTTGATGTATAAATATATTAAAATTGATTTAGTAACCTTAGTAACTATAAGATACCGTTTTTTCTACTAAAATCGGGGTATACACTGCACATGAATATAAACCTCCTCCCCTTCGTCTTATGACAGTGTTGCCAAGTCATGTGTGTGTAGCTCGGTCGGCTGGAAGAGGCTCATTAGCTTTACAGTGGGCTTAATGCCACCCGTGACGTCATCTTCCGTACGACCTTGAAGACTTGTTTTTGGCAAGACGCAAGGTGTGGTTGTAGGTCGCGTCCGCTTAGCGGCGAAGAAGATGAAATCAGATCTCCTGCTAAAAGGAAAAAAAAAAGAACAGATCAACGTTATTTTACAGGGATGAAAATTTTGATGATTACTCTCCCGGTCATTTTAAATTATAACTTAGTACTTTCACAAACAAAATATGGAACAGAAGAGTACAGAAAAGCGTGCAATGAAGTGTACTAGAGAGAACTAGCTCAAGATAGGGATACGGTGCTATGAGGTGGACTAGAGATAACTAGCTCATAATAGGGATACGGTGCTATGAGGTGGACTAGAGAGAACTAGCTCAAGATAGGGATAGGGTGCTATGAGGTGTACTAGAGATAACTAGCTCAAGATAGGGATAGGTATCTATGAAGTGTACTAGGGAGAACTAGCTCAAGATAGGGATAGGGTGCTATGAGGTGGACTAGAGATAACTAGCTCAAGATAGGGTTAGGGATCTATGAATGTGGACTAGAGAGAACTAGCTCAAGATAGGGATAGGGTGCTATGAGGTGTACTAGAGATAACTAGCTCAAGATAGGGATAGGTATCTATGAAGTGTACTAGGGAGAACTAGCTCAAGATAGGGATAGGGTGCTATGAGGTGGACTAGAGATAACTAGCTCAAGATAGGGTTAGGGATCTATGAAGTGGACTAGAGAGAACTAGCTCAAGATAGGGATAGGGTGCTATGAAGTGTACTAGAGAGAACTAGCTCAAGATAGGGATATGGATCTATGAAGTGTACTGGAGAGAACTAGCTCCAGATAGGAATAGGGTGCTATGAGGTGGATTAGAGAGAACTAGCTCATGATAAGGATAGGGTGCTATGAGGTGGACTAGAGAGAACTAGCTCAAGATAGGGTTAGGGATCTATGAAGTGTACTGGAGAGAACTAGCTCAAGATAGGAATAGGGTGCTATGAGGTGGATTAGAGAGAACTAGCTCAAGCTAGGGATAGGGTGAAATGAGGTGGACTAGAGAGAACTAGCTCAAGATAGGGATAGAGTGTAATGAGGTGGACTAGATATATCTAGCTCAAGGTAGGTCTAAGTTGTAATGAGTTGTACTGGATATAACTAGATCAAGATAGGGATAGGTAGCGTACTTTCGTAAGCGCGGCAATGAACTTTCGAGTTCTTAATGCCATAAAGTAAGTAAAGTGTCGACTCCAAATTGTAACTAGTTCCTTGTTTATATGGTGGGCCTATGGACATAAAAATTAAAATTATTTTAAAATGCAACTATACTCATCTCATCGCATGCGTGTATTTATTGATACAACTATTTTATATTGTTTGAACTTACACAACTAAGAATCGAGGAACCGCGATTAGATTTTCCACGCAACGAAATATGTTCCGGTTAACTGATAAAGCGAGACAACCAATCTCCAGTTATATTCCCAACTCCTATAATAATTCACCGGAAAAAAAACGAATAAGATATTCAGTTTCTTTGCGCGCGCTCATCTAATTTTAAAACGTTTTTCTTCGGTTAATGTAACACAGGGGTGGCAAATCTATGGCACGCGGACAAGACTTCGGTGGCGCACCGACATGAAATATATAAACACTAAATACAACATTTACCAACGTAATATTATTTTGTAAAGTAAATAATATCGTGACAGCCTTGTCATTCACATATATCAATGGGCTTTGTGAAGTAAAAGTTTAGAAATCACCTTGTGTCCTTTGGAAGACAATAAGCTATACACCGAATATAAATATTGGCTAGCAAAATAAAACATAGTCTTTATATTTAAAAATGACGTCTGTACACGGGAATCGAACACGTGACTTTCAGCTTAGTATGTTAATGCTCTAACTTCTAAGCTATCGAGGAATCTTCCCTTGCTTAGGGCCATTCTTTACTCTATTTTAAGGCAGAGTCTGAAAGGGAAGTGTGTAAATAAACGGCTACAAATATGTGATCAATTAAGGAGATCACGAGCTATTATATAACGCAGCCACCATCAACTCGGTATCTAGCTTTTTGCTGCCAATATTGTACAGATGCGCCTTTGATTACGGATTAAATAACTAATATGTTATTAATTTAAATAATATGATATTTAGATGTGGCTTTATCCGTAGTTAATAAAATATAATAGTTTAAATACATCAAAATAAAACACTTTTAAAACTATAATAAAATAAAGATTGAGTAATTTTCTGGTTTTAACATTTATGCATAATTTTGTTTTATTCCCTACCACCTCCCCTTAGGTATTAATTTAAATGTTTTTACTTTAAGTTAATTAAATTAATATTGACTAAGACAATCACTTTAACAATTTAATAAATTTTACTTTTTTTTAATTTAGTCATTATTTAAATAACTACAATTTTATATGAGTTGTTTATTCCACTCCATAATATTCAAAATATTTGATTTTTAAATACTCATTAATAAACGTAAATACGAGATTGCACACAAGAATATTTGAAAATTCATCTAGTCCTTAAGTGGCACAATTTGTCGGAAAAGTTTCGCCATCCTTGATAAAGCGTAAAATATTAATGTTGGGCTTCTGATTAAAAATGTTCACAAGTTGGGTGTGTGTTTTGATAGAAAATATTGAGAAGCTCTTGACTTACATCCCCGAGATGTTTTATTTAACTTTTATACACTGGTTCAAGGTACGAGCCATTTTAAATTTAAACTTTTAACAAAGTATTTAATTTTTATTACATCTTTATTCAAAGTTTTTTTTATAACCAAGTTATGAATCCTATAAACAAAAATAACTTTACGAATAAATATATACCAATGGTTAATTAACTTTTAGATAATTTCATCAAAGTGGCTTTCATCAATGCCAATGAGGGCTTAGGCGTGGACCCCTAATCTGAACTGGTTTTAACTTCGCAGGGAGATACAGCTTGAAGAGACATTTCATTATTTAATAACCCAATATGAAACAAAATAACATCTTTTGATTGTTCATTCTTACTACCCGTAAGGGCTATCTGCATATTTAAAATTATGTGAATGAATTAAAAAACTTGTAATTACATGAAATGTACCCGCATTTGTATATAATAGGAGTGGAAAACTATGTAGGAAAAAATCTTTATTGCATCAAGTAGAGATTCGAAATCCGATATTCTCGTAACAGAAAACACCTGGCTAGATAAGACTGATGCGTTTGTACATGTGACCATTGCTGTAAGGTGATTTTATATTTTTATTTTAAGTTTATAATTTAAGCTTTAAAATAAACTCAATAAAAATAGTATTTAATGACATTTGAAACTAACAAGAAACAAAATTGGAAAACGGAAATAAACCTACAAATGCCTTCTAATAAAAAACTTTTTATTTTCATAAAAAGAACCTCTAATGGTATAAAATTCTCAAGTATTGACATAATTTGACCGCGTTTAACAAACTTGAACGAAGTTTTTAGAGATAAGTGTGAAAGGGTTCTTCTTGATTTCCTTAGGGACGATTCTGTTACAAATTTGAATATTTTTCCACTTGAAAGTTCAAACCTAAATGTCTTTCCCTTCCTTCTTCTACAATTTTTTTTTCTTAACTTTTCATAATTCCAAGAGAATCGTTACTTTTTTTTCTCTTTGACTGTCTGATGTTTTCTTCTGCTCCTCCTTTTTTTTAAATTTTTTTTTTTTATAATAAGGCAAAGCTAACATTAATGATATATTTAAACATAATACAATGAATGATTCGGCATAAGTTTTACTCTTATAAATACCTTGTTAGTAAGTATAAAGCCATTCACATTTAGGATAATTAATCTTGCACCACAGAAATAAAATAAACCGTCATTTCCTCGCCTATAACCCCACACCATTCATGGTTAGTTAACGATGATAATCGCAACACAAAAGGTAAATCACAAACTAATAATTAACTGTTCTATTAATTAATTGAAACCCGCCTCGGTGGCGTGGTTGGCTAACGCGCTAGTCGTGTTGAGCTCGACTGCTGAGGACGTGAAGATCGAGGTTCAAATCTCGGTCGGGTGAACTGGGGGTGGTTTTTCCTAAATGGTTTTCCACTCTCCCTCCACGCAAATGTTGGTTCACTTCCTCTAGTTCAACCTTCCCAATTCCTAATCCATTATCGTAATTAGTACTTAAAGCGTATAAACCGAACGGGTAGTAGGACGTAGTGCTAAATAATAATAATAATAATAATAAACTGAACACGAATAACGCTGGTTCATTCAAAATTTAAATTAATCTTTCAGTTATTTCTAATTAAAGCAATACCCTATTAGTTAGTTGGCTTTTCCAGCTTTAAAGCTTCATCGTACCTCAGCGTATAACAGCTAAATTATTGTTTGCGGTTCTGCTGTAATGTCTTACCCTACAAATGGCGCTAGATAGTTCAAGAGTGCTTCTCCGTGTTAATTTGTTACTTCTGTCATGAGTGAATCTCGTTTAAGATATATTTAGTAGTCCTCTATTAGGGGACAACATCTTCATAAGATAATCTTTAGAATTACGTTCTTATTTTCTGTTTATAAATTATTCTTAAATTCAATACAAGAGTTATTTAAAAGCTACTAATAGTCCTGCGAACAGTATACCTCTATTCTTCATGTTCTTATCATTACTACAGTCTTACCAGTATTAACTAGTAATAATAAATACCTCGTAACTATGGAGCTTACCACTGATATAAAATTACGTTACTGGAGGAAGGGTGTAAAGTTTGGATTTTAAGAATTCATCTTTGATCAATCTTGTCTGGATTGATATCTTCTTGCCTTTCACTGAAATATCAGAGAGGCTATGTGCGCGCAGAGAAAAACTACAGTCTAATTTTCATGGGAAGGGCCTTGTCCGGCATCTAGAAAAGTATCTAGCTGTACTTTCATATATTCCTACTTCAAGTCATGTGATCATAAACTATCAATTTTAATATATATTATCAATACTTATTTTATTATTATTATTATTATTATTAGCACCGCGTCTTACTACCCGTTCGGGTTATACGCAATTACGCTAAAGTGTAATGGTAGGGTGATTATGAGGTGAAATGGAGGACCTACAGTTTAACGTGGAATCCGAACCACGGTGGAGGCCTGGCATTCCTCACATTCGCAATATATCTTGTCAGAGGTGAAGGAAGGGTTTGGTAATCAGATAAATCTTTGCTGGGACCGAGGATTGAACCCCGGCCGCCAGCATAGAAGTCTGACACCTTACCCCTAGACCACCAGGTCACCAATACTTATTTTGAAAAATGTGTTTAGCTGCGTGTATTTCTACCCTTTTGAGTTATCCACATTTTTATTAATTATGATAAAATGTTAAGAATGAGAAAGGTTGAATTTATAAAAATCTACCAATATTTTCGTGGTTGGGAAGATTACAAACAATTTAAAGAAAACCACCCTAGGTACACTCAACCAGGATTAAAACCGCGATCTCCCTGTTATCGGCATTCCCTTCTATTCAGATTGATGCCTTAGATCAGGCAGTCATTGAAGCGGGTGAAATAATTTTAACCATACAGGATGATTCAAAACTCTCAGCCCAAACTTAAACCACAGCATCTGTGATCATTAATAAACAGAACCCTTAGTAAAAAAATTTGTCATCTTGTATTACTATATGAAAGTTGAAGCTAGACGCAACAACGCCGGGAGTACGCAGCCGTAATTACGTAAATGTACAACAGGTTGCATATCATTAGAAAGGCAGGAGTACCCGGCCGTGATCAACGTGTCCGAAAGGTGAGTCCGCGTCAAATGCAACCGACGGATACTGTTGTTACCAAGTCGAGGAGGGAGTTTTGAACAACTTCTGTGATTTACCCGCCTAATGGTATGCAACTTGTTGTACACGTAGGTACTTACAACTGCGTACTCCCGGCGTTGTTGCGTCTCACTTCAACTTACAATAATACAAGATGACTTATCATAATTTTTTTTTGCTGGTTTTTCTGTTTATTTTTGCCCACAGATGCTGTGGTGTAAGTTTGGGCAAAGATCTTAGAGACACCCTATATTGTGAAATGTTATCAGTATTGACTGAAAAAAAACGGTTTTTATGGAAATTGGATTGTAAAACTGGCACATTGAGGACACCATAGGGTGCAGGAGCGAACACGTGACCTTCAAAGTTAGAGGAAGTCATATATAGGAAGAGGGTGCTAGTTAGATACACACAGCGCCACCTGTTTAGTTATTCTCCGGCCGTCTCATCTTGGCAGCCATCCAAACCCACGTCCTGGACACGAACCACAGACCACCGAGAGTGTGTGTCAGCCAGAAACTTGAGTTCAACTGCCCCACACCCCCGTACCTTTGGAGGACTTAACCTCTAATAGTATAACAAACCCAGGAAGTTACATTGTGAGTAACTTCACCGCCGTGGGAGTTCATAATTTATAACTAAGTGAAGACAAGCTTTAAACAGTAAAGCTTCTTTCTGGAGAATAAAACTTCTTAAGTGATTAGATTTATGAAACAATTGTGTATCTATCTATCTCTTTATATATTTAGTATTATTTGGGGATAGCCCGAACGGGGTGGAATGTGTATGGAGCACAGTTCACACAACTTTCATATATTTACACAATAAAATAAAAATGTATTTATAAATTTACGTAATACAATAGAATTTCATAATATGTATTTAGAGATGAGACTAGTTTTTTTTTTCTTGGATCCGAATATTAAATTGTCTTTAGAATTTCGAATTCAAATTATAATCTTTAACCATTTACGTTTTTAGTTAAAGAAAACGTTTTAAAATGTCAGTAAAAATATTTTTTTTAAGGCTTGGTGCCACTGACATTATATTTTGTTTGTCAAGCATATTACGTAATAAAAAATAAAGAGGACCCTTTATGTTGGTAAATTTTATTATATTAATTCAATTTTGTCCTTTTTATTTTGTGGTTTTGTTTTTCTTTTAAATACGCAAGTCTACATAATTACGTTTTATTTGAAGTCATGGTCTTCATAATTGTATTCGAGATTTTATTTGTGTGGATCTCGAAGCTCTCAAATTATATATATATATAATGTTCTTAAAAATAGTGTTTTATCCACATCCAAGTGGGTTTTTGTGTTTGTCATTTCAGGCTATACAGAACTAACGCTAATTTCAGAGCCCAGGATGAAGAAGGGAACGTTTAAAAAACTCATCAGATTTCTACTGTTATTATTATTATTATTATTATTATTATTATTATTATTATTTATTATTAGCACCGCGTCTTACTACCCGTTCGGGTTATACGCACTTACGCTAATGTGTAATGATTGGGTGATTGTGAGATGAAATGAAGGACCTACAGTTTAACGTGGAATCCGAACCACGGTGGAGGCCTGGTATTAACACACATTTACAAGTTGTGATTAATACACGTCTTGTCAGAGGTGAAGGAAGGGTTTGTCAATCAGATAAATCTTTGCCGGGACCGAAGATTGAGCCCCAGACCCCCAACACAGAAGTCCAACACCTTACCCCTAGACCACCAGGTCACCATTTCTACTGTTGAGAAGTTGAGAAAATTAATTCTAGTGAAAATTAATATATAAATGATACAAGGGAAAAGGGAGGAAAGTCCAAATTTACCCTTAACTGAGTTAGTGCTGCCATCTGTTAGACAATCACTAAAGATTTCTAATACTCTTTAGATAAAAGTTAAATTGTTTCCGTCATATTTAATTATTTTTTAAAAGCATTTGTTAAGTTCTTTATGGGGTTCGTGATAAAAAAAATTACTATCCTGGAAAATGTGTGTAGTGTGGCTTTTCTTGTTTTACCTTGTACCATTCATATGGTAAAACCACCCTCTGGTGCACCTGGACCGGACTTGAACCAAAAGATTTAATTCCCATGTCAGAGCTAAGCTCGCCTTTCTAGAACTATTGGCAGTGATTAAGGGTAACCACATTTTTTTTAAATACATATTTTTTCGATGGTGATGGTGATAAGATAAGTTAGGCCATTTTTTTAAATTTTTGATTTTTCTAGAATCAATTTGATTTTTTTATAGCCATTGGGTTAAAGGGGTAGAACGTTGGTGTAAATAATGTAATTTATATAAATTTATCAAGAACATTTTACAAATTAATTGTAAACAAGATTAAATTTGATCTTTTTAAATATTATTTATTTTAACTTTCTCGCTATTTTACAGGTGGAGAAAGCATTGTGATCGTCAAAAAAATCGAACTCAATATTTTGATGAATCTTGACGTTTCATGACCCCCCGAATCAAAAAAGTTGTTTTTGACTTTCCGTCAGTCTGTCTGTACCTCCAACTAGAACCTAAACTGTTTTACCAATCGGGATAAAACTCTATTTTTTAATAGGGTTGCACCAAGGGTTTTTTCAAATTGGACATCCAACCCTAAAATTAAGGGTAGTTTACTGAAGGGCAAAAAGAAAAAAGTTGATTTTCTCAAAATCGGCTCCAACGATTTTGATTAAATTTCATTTATAAACATTTATAAATATTTCAAACAAAATGGCTTCTCTCAATATTTCGGCAAAATGACTTTAAGGGCTCCGGTCTGATGCGTAAATTATCCTTTTTTTATACATATATAATAACTCCCACAAAAGGTAAAATTATTGCGACCGCAAAAGAAAATCTAACTTGAAATGTTGATGAATGTCGACGTCTCAAGACCCCACCAAACCCTAAAAAGTAGTCTTTGCAATGACGTATGTCTGTGTGTCTGTTTAAACTTAAAATTAAGAGTAGTTTAAGGAAGGGCGAAAAGAGAAAGAATCAATTTTCTCAAAATAGACTCTAACGATTTTGATTAAAATTCGTAACTAGGTGTTGATTAAGATTATAAGTAAAGTGGCTATTTTCACTTTAACTTGAAAATAAATTTTAGGGTACTTTACAGAAGAAGAAACGTCCATATCCCCACAACTATTTGAGATACTAAATAACTTATCATTGCAAAATTTTAGTACTATTAAAAATAAAAAGCTTTTATATGAAATATAATTTAATAAATCCAACAGTTTTTGAGATATCGGCAAATATATTAATGCAATTTTGTGAGCTTTAGTTGTAAAGAGATACTACTTAAGTTTTAACGCTATAATTCTCCAATGCCATAGAGTAATTAAATATAAGTAAGTCTCTAAAAGTTTGTGTTGTTTTTCCTTAAACCTCTTAGGATAAATGTTTGTAAAACAATAAACTATATCCATTTTAGACTCAATAGTCAATATTTACATTTTTTATTGGTCAAATTCATAAATGAGAATATTAATAGCAATGCTATGGCATAAAGATTTGCAACACCCAATAAATTGTCGAAAATTTTAACCTGAAGTCGAAATTTTAATATGAAATGTTGACCCTTGAGGACCCAACATTGATCTTTTTTTATCGGTCCAAATATACACATGAGGACATTAATTCTTTAAAAACAAAATTATAAAATTTAAAACCGGGACTAAAAAATAGTTTTACATAAGTATAGTGCAATTTATTCTTGGGTTTACTAGTGTATATTATTTCGTTTCACATATATTACGAGTTTTGAGTAAATATCTCCATTTTCAACAATAGAGCGAGAAAGTCCGTGTGGTTTTCCGTACCATTTATTTATTTAATAGTGAAAATGTGGGACATTTGTGAGTCTGGTTTTTTTCCTCATTATTTTTAGTGAGTAATAGTAACATGCAGCTTGAGACAATCCCGAAAAGACTCGGGACACGGTGACATCCCAACGCTAAGCAATTCCTGCCGGTTACCACAAAAATGTCTCGACAGCTAATTGGCTTTAAACCAGTAACATACCCTCCCTCCTAACTCATTCATAAATATTATGTGTTTCCTTGTTCATCCAATGAATGTGTGTCTATATTCTTTTTTTGGTTACTCTTCCCCCGCAAGATCTAGTTCCGAATATAAAAGCGGAGGAAAACAATTTTCTCCAGCGTAGTAAACAAGATTTGTATTTCATTGCTTTTGCTTGAAAAAAAAAAGAGTAACTTAAGGTGAATCATAGAAATGGCTGATCGTAAAATTTTGTTTGTGACGTTATTTGATTGTAACAGCTGGTACGGCACTTTGACTTTATTAACGGTGTCCAAACTACATCTTACGATATTATTGGAAATAAATCAATACATAAACTATTCAATAGAGGTGTTTTTTTGACTGGCTGACATGAAACATTTGGAAAATTATGTCCCAGGAATGGGTTCAAACAATTTACCTCTGTTCCATTACAGTTTTTGTTTTTGAAAATCTGTTTTTACACCTCAAATTTATTATGGATGAATTAGTTAATCTATTATATTTATAAGTTACGGTTATGCCCAGAATTTAAATATCATGTTCTTTAGATTGAAACCCGCCTCGGTAGCGTAGTTGGCTAACGCGCTTGTCGTGTTGAGCTCGACTGCCGAGGATGGGGAGCTCGAGGTTCGAATCTCGGTCGGGTGAACTGGGGGGGGGGGGGTTCCT
>CABFVX010003926.1:0-13120 GCA_902151425.1 Timema shepardi | reverse complement strand
ATCCTACCTCCCACCGCGACTCACGTTGCCGGGACTCTATCCTCCCTCCCTACCGTGACTCACGTTGCCGGGACTTTATCCGCCCTCCCACCACGACTCACGTTGCCGGGACTCTATCCTCCCTCCCACCACGACTCACGTTGCCGGGACTCTATCTTCCCTCCCACCACGACTCACGTTGCCGGGACTCTATCCTACCTCCCCCCACGACTCAGGTTGCCGGGACTTTATCCTCCCTCCCACCGTGAATCACGTTGCCGGGACTCTATCCTACCTCCCCCCACGCCTCAGGTTGCTGGGACTCTATCCTACCTCCCACCGTGACTCACGTTGCTGGAACAATCTTTTTCCTACCCCTACCCACACGGGTCGAAACAAAACGTCACCGTCGTCGTGACATCAACCAGCTACCCCCGAAGCCGCAGAAAGGGATAACAATATGTTCAACTATTATAAGGATGTTCATATTTCTATAGTTTGAATTTTTTTAACAATTAGTTTTCAGTTTTATACATGAAAATTCTGATGAATTTTCTCTTAATTTCATCTCATGTAACTCCATAGTGTCATCCTACACAATCAAGCCATACCGACCAAGCGTCCGCCATCTGCTGTCAAAGATAGTGCCAATTTATGTGGATAGAGGGTGTCATATGGTCAGCTCAACGAACTCTTTGGTCGTTGTTCTTAGTTTTCTAGACCGGAACCGCTAGCTATTTATTCAATTAGTCCCTCATTTGTTCTCGCGAGACAGAATTTGACTCCATTCCAGACCCACTTCTTCACATAACNATATATAATAGAAAGAACATTGCGCCCAACATATATTTGAACCATTCTAAATTTTGACGTTCCGAATTGGATTATTAGTTTATTTGATCATTGTGCCTTAGGACCTTGGCCCTGTCGAGTGAAAGTTTAAAACCTATTTTGTGGGATGGTGGGAGAAATGCGTGGCGTGGCTTCACAACCGACCAAAGTATCCTTCCACGCTAACAAGAACAGATGGATCACGGCAATTGTATATGGCACTAGCTACCGGACAGGTCTTGCGGAAAAATCCCACGTTTGGAAATATCAGTTTTCTCAAGAACGATTGAAATTTTTATGTTAATATTTTCAACCCCTCTTCTAAGACAATGATGTTTATTGATTGTTACATTTTCTTATTTTCTGTTATGAAGCCGGCAGTTTTCCATTGAAAAAGGTCAATTTTATAGATATTTGATCACTGTTAAAATCCTATAGGAGATGTCTGTATAAAAAAGTACGGATTAAACAACATGTTTCTATTCTTGAATAAACCGTTTCCGAAAATAAAATTGCAAAACAATGAATATTCTTGAAGATAACCGTTTGTTCCCATGGCTCTGCATTTCCACACCAAATGAAAAGGGCCAATATCCTTAATACATATTCAGGTTTTACGTTAGTATAATAATTAATCTAATAGGATAGGGATGGGGTAAGGAAGCATTTTTGAGGTAATCTACTCGCATTTACGGGGAAGGGGAGTGGAAAAGCATTTATAGATTTTTTCTAAAAGTTCACCAGACCCAACTGGGATTCGATCCTTGGTGTCAATGTCATCATAAGGTCAGTTTAACATGAGAGTGACGCTTTATAGCATCCAGCCACAGAAGTGCTAACCACTATACCAACTCTGATGGTAATTAGGTTTTCTTGGTACAGATTCTCAAAGTTAACTTTTGTGCTAAAACGTAGCACCATTTTCAACGTTATAGGTCCCTTGGAACGAAAGGAGGCGTCGGGGTAAAGAGGATAAGGGACATTCTGTAATTGGCGGAATCACTCCACTTAATCTCTACGTTGTGTCACCCCCTTATCTCTGAAAATAGGGGTGTAAAAGAGGAAGGTAAGGGGTTGTAAAAACATCCTTCGCTACTAATATTGTCCCACGACCTATGACCTTCATAAAAACGGGTTTAAAAGAAATTTTAGCTTTCGTCTTAGTGATATTGTACTAATTATTAGTGACTTAAATTTATCTCATCCAAGAGATCTAAGTTAAGTTGAATATAATTAAAACAATAATAAAAATATGGAAACAATAATTTTCCAGGAGCAATAGTGAAAAACCCTACTATACATACAAATAATACATTTGTTTGAGAATTAAGTTCTGACCCGTCACGTCTGAATCAAGCACACCCCCTTACTGAAGGATTTTGGGTTGTTATGAGGACATGAGGGGGTAAGGGGATGATTCGGAAGGAAGCCCCTTCACCCAAAAAAAGTATTATGAATAATTGTACAATTATTTTGTATTATTAATGTTGTATTTCTGTATTCCACTTTAATGCAGTGACTAGTCGTAGCTTATTGAAACATTATAATAGTCCGTTACATCTCAACTTTAATCAAGCTTTAAAACACTTTATAGTGCTTCCAGAAAGATGTAGTTGTTAAATAAAAATCCTTGACATCTCCTGTTGGAAGACTTAATAACAATCTACCAGAGAAAAGGCCTATTCCGAGGTGGTCCAACATTTTTCATCCCAAGTGCCAAATATGATTATCAATTAGCATCGCGGGCCGAAGATATGTAATTCTATCAAATTAAGAGCGTTCATGATAGCAGGCCCAACTCGGCTCCCGGCCCGCGCGAGGTACGGGATTAAAAGGGAAGAGAAAATACCTACGATATGACAGAAATGTGTGCAGTGCATTAGTATTCGAATGATTATTAGAAATTTTACACGGTGACAATGGTGGACAAAGCAACAAAAAAAATTCTTGTTAATAACTACAGTATGTCCCTGTTATGACAGAATGAAGATTTGTGCACAGTGTTTATTTGTGAAGCCATTCTAAAATGGTCAAAAATGGCCTTTTCAATGCAGTTTTTATCCAAATATAATTTGATATTTCTAAAACTTTCTGTATTAGGAACTTCTATTAACTCTTTAACTCCATTAATGTTTAATCATAAATGATTCACTTGCAGTAGTGTTGCCGTAAATCTACGATTTTATCCGACTGTATCACAGAGTGGATTGATATGTGGCGTGGTGCATGTGATGCACGATTTTAATTATAATATTTACTTACTTAATCTGTGATAATAGGAGCTTGAAATTTTATTGCCGCACTTATATAAGTATGCAATATATCCCTGTATTGAGATAGTTCTTTCCAGTCCACCTCATCACACCCTATCTCTATCTTGAATTCGTTCTATCCAGTCTACCTCATTACACCTTAGCCACTTTAAAAAAAATCGCACTTCATGACCCGTCCATCATAACCTGCGATATTTGAATACCCTAGCAATCTATGGTGACTAGTACACAATATGTAACTCATCATTATGTAACCTCTTACATTATACACTATCTTCATCCCTTTTTGGATCAAAGGTTTTCCTAAGTACACCATCTTCGTATTCTCTAAATTTCGTCTCGTCATGTAAGGTAAGATACCGTGTTTTACACCCGTAGAGAACAACTGGTAAAATTAATGTTTTATGTATTCTGTGTTTTACGTTCCTCGACAGCAGGCGACATGTTAAAATTTTACTTGTCAAGCAATAACATGAATTTCCTGACTGTATTATTTTATTAATTTCCACTATAATAGCGTTATTAATAGCTGGAATTATCCCTAAATATTTGAACTAATTAACTCTATCAAATTGTTCCTTTTATATTAAATAATGTAAACTCAAGATTTCTAATATACAGATCATCAGTGATCACATTATCATCTTCAATAATATAATATGTATTATTCAATAATTTATAAAATATACAAACTTTCATTTAAAATAAACTTAAATCGGTTCTGTAGAACTGTAGGATTTCTTTTGTTTAAAATTTCTTCTTGGCTATGAAAAATGGGTAAAATTAATTTAAGGTTATTAAAACAGTTTTCAAACAATGAATGGATACTATTAAAATATTTAAGATCAAATTCAATCGAACTCGTATCTGGGACCTATTTGAATTTGAAATTTCTAATCCGATTCTAGTATTTCAAATATTAAGGTTATGAATTTCGAATCGGATACTAATCCTATAGATATTTGGATTTTGGATTTAAAATTTAGAAGCTTTGCACATACTTCGTTAAAGTAAATAATGTTTTTGATCATTTTGGCTGGTTCATCTGCAATTAATTGTTTTATTCCTTAATAGGGGTTGAATATAGTATAATATTATTTTATCCTTCGAAAGAAGTATTTATGTTGACTATTGGCCTCTGGTTGTTCCCATAACCCAATGTGGGGATGCCTTTTTTTATTTATTACATCACAGCGTAGAGTGATGTTCCCTTTCATGAAATGTTCACAAACGCTAACCTAATTAAAGCGCACTTCCTTTTGGAGATATATCCGGATTGTATGCAAGGTAGGGGGCTCTATTTTAGTGCGGGCATAATGGAATTTGTAGATGCATACAACCGACCAGGGTTTTCCATTGTACTGTGGAATTGGGAAATACATTGTTAACTTCTGTAATCATTCCCTACAGTCGCTGTCAGCTCAGTGGATACTAGTACAGTAGCGTCCATAAAATATACATCTAAAAATGTACTGATGTTTGTTAGAGAGTCGGTGACCTGGCGGTCTAGGGATAAGGTGTCAGACTTCTATGCTGACGGCCGGGGTTCAATCCTCGGTCCCGGCAAAGATTTATCTGATTACCAAACCCTTCCTTCACCTCTTACTAGATGTGTATTAATCACAATTTGCGAATGTGAGGAATGCCAGGCCTCCACCGTGGTTCGGATTCCACGTTAAACTGTAGGTCCTCCATTTCATCTCACAATCACCCTACCATTACACATTAGCGTGAGTGCGTATAACTCGAACGGGTAGTAAGGCACGGTGCTAATAATAATACACCATAGAAGGTTGTCTACACCTCGTACCAGTAATGAGAGGTGACGATAGTGATTATGAAGTTGTGGAGCTGGTGTGAGTCGGGTACATTCCCATCAAGGAAAAATATCCAAGGTACCAGCATTTGCGCGGATGATGAGTGGAAACCCATGTTTTTTGATTCCCCCTCAGTTTACCCTACTGAGAATAAAACCTCAATCTCTCCGTCGTCGTCAGCCTGATCTACACTGAGAGAAGCGCCTGAAACCATGTGGCCACCTAATTGGGTCTAATTTTATTCAATCTGAACTTTTATGATAACACTTAATTACTCATTTTTATTAAGGAAAAAAATTATTAAAAATGCTTTCTCTTAGTTATTAGTTCTAGTTTTTGTTTTTTAATTTGTACGTCAATTTTTTTTTTTCAAGTCTACAAACTATTATTTTTTTAATGCCCCTTAAAATATTTCCTGTTCTCAAGATGGTTTAGTAGCTCTTGAAGTATGTCCTATCTTCAGGCCATTTTAAATAAGAACAATACCTTATTTGTGTCAGATTGTTTTTTAACGTGAGTTACTTTCAAGTCAACTTTTTTGTATTCATCTTTCTTTCTTTATTCCCTAGATCCTCTTTGTTTCGCTTTGCCTTCTAACGTTTCCGAAAGAACGATCCTTCTTTCCAAGTGTCCTTTGCGGTGTTCTTAAAAGAAGTCACAAATAAAAAAACTTTTTTTTCCCCATCAAATCTTTACCAGCCACTTTTTATTTGTTGAAAGAACAAATCCTCTCGATCACAATTATTTAAAAAAAAAGTTATTTATTTTATTCTGAAATCATAATCAGCTTAACCTTTCCTTGTAACCAATACTTTGGAGAAAACTATTCTATATTTAGAGGGCTTTGGTTTGTACCCGGGCAAAGTCCAAAACCATTTGTATTTAATATTTAGGATAAGGTTATACAAAATATTCGATATTTCATTTTCTCGTGCTGGTGTTGGATGTTAAATACTGTCCTGTGTTCAGCTGTGTGATGATTAAAAACAAGGGTAAATTTTAACAAATGGTTTCCCACTTTCCCTCCACGCAAATGTTGATACATTTCCTTTAAATTATACCTTACTTAACATGCACTTTTATACACTGATTGATAAAAGGTATCCGGATTATTACGTGATTACCTAAACAAGGTTAACAATTTAAAATTAATTATTGACTACTAAAATAAGTATTTTAATATTAATACGAGCTGATTCGGTGGCCTTGTGGTCACAGTAAACTGGACTGCCGATGACGGGGACATCGAGGTTCAAATCTCGGTCGGGTGCACTAAAGTTTTTTCAAAATTGTTTTCCACCGTCCTTCCACGCAAATAAGGGTGGACTTCCTTATAAATATGGCCTTACTAATCTCTAAATCCATTAGAATAATTAGTACATAAGTGTATAAACCGAACAGGTAGTAAGACGTGGTGCTAGAATTTTTTTTTACGTATAGGTAGGACAAGGTATAGTCGGCTAACCATATCAAGATTTTTCTAGAAGCTACACAGATTAAATATAGAGCAATCAACAACAACACAAGATCACTAAAATTATTGTTCTTGCAACTGTTAAAAATGTATAGCATATGTTTAATATATAATACATACACAATAATAATAAACACATAGATCGCCGTATGAATAGATTAATTAGCCTGTGTCATAGTCCTGCCAAAATATTTAGTACCACTTGTGATAATATGCAATTGTTAAACTAATTGTAATTCTATGATTTAGTTTATAGATTTAGTACCTTTATTCTCAGACCCTCTTCTAAAAAATCTATTTAAAAAAACTTATTTTTTGCTATGACATTAAAATATTTTTAATTTCTACTTTCCCAAATTGATAAAGTATTGTAATTGTGAACTTCTTTCACCTCAAGATTTCGATGGATCTTGACATATTATATGTACCCCAAATAAAAATCGTCGGTTTAAAATTTATGCCTGCTTACCCGTCTGTCTATAATTGGAGTTACAACCGAAGTGATTTAATGGATTTCATCAAAACTTATTATTTAAGTTGAATAATACAGTCGTACCTCAAAGTCAAATCGTAATTTCATTTGATTTTTTAAAAATTCAAAAATTTCTTGAAATCAACCCTAGTAATTTTGTTCTAAATTAATTCCTGTATAATATCGAATATGGTAAATACAAACGTGTTTTAGTTTTCCTGCGCAAAAGTCATTTAATGTTACTTTAAATATGATTGATTAAAATAAATTGTTATAGTAATTTTGTTCAAAGTTTATATTTAAAAAAGGTTTCATGTGAATTTCAAAATAATGTGTTTTTTTTAGGAAAAAATATTCAAGACTAAATGATTATTAAATTTCTGTTCCTAATAATAGACTATGTTATAAAATATGTACGGGTTTGGCTTGCCAATTATTTATAGTAAAGAGCATTGGAATATAGATCATTGATTGAAAATGTAATTTAGTAAGGATTCTGAGTCTGTAAATATATTTACAAAATTACTCTTCGTTTAAGAATTGCAGAGAGCAGGTAAATATTTAAGCTTAATTGTAAACCATTTTTATTACAAATGTATTAATTAGTTAAACTGTAACTGGGAAAATATTAGATTGGAGTGAGATTTTAGTTCTATAATTAATCCGAGTGTGATTTTGAGTTGGCTTTGAGTTGACTTATGATGGTATATGAGACTTTTATAGGCCACGCGTCAATCCAGATAGAGAATAATAATGCAAAATATTAATTAAAACTCGATTGGATTACACGAGTGTAAAGATAATCCCTTACATTCTCATTTATTGTACAATTGATATTATGATAACGAGAGCAACTACAATTCCTAATGTTTATAGGTATGGATAGAGATAAGCAAGTATATATTGTATTTATTATAACTGTGGCAATGACCACTTGGTTTAATTTGTCATGTTCACAATATATGGATCTGTTGATGATGGTGAGGCTAAGCTTCTAAAATTGGACATTTTGTACAAAGTTTAGTTTTCAACGAGTGATTTTTCACTTTACTTTTTTCAACCTCTCTCCACGCTAATGACTTTTAATACCACGTCTTAATACCTGTTCTTGTTATACACATATGAACTAGTTAGGGATGAGGAAGGGTTAATTTAGAGGAAGTATACCCGCATTTCCTTGGAAGGAAAGGATAAAACCTTTTTGAAAAAAAAACAACTCATGACACCCTACCGGGATTTTAACCTTGATCTTCGTGTAATCGGCAGTCCAGTCTATTGTGAGAGTGACGACTTATAACATGCAGCCGCCGAAGCAGTTCATGCTAATTTAATCTATTCTCTATATGCTAACTTACCTGTTTCAAACTTGAAAAGCCATAATGTGTCCACCGTGGATGTTTTTTTTTCCCACGACATGGCTTACTTTTTATACATTGCGGTGAATACTTGAGCATTTTGTTAAAATTCCCCCCACGCACATCCTGTCCTCTAAGTTTTAAAAAAGATAAAATTCCCATAATTTAGGGATGGGCAGTGAACATCGATATTTTTCAAACACCGACGTTGGAGGATCAATGATCAATGTCCTCGCCATAGATTTTTTAAAATTATTATTATTTAGCGCCGCGTCATATTTATTACCCGTTCGGGTTAAGCGCTTTAAATATTAATTACGCTAATGGATTAGGAATTGGGAAGGTTGAATTAGAGGAAGTGAACCCGCATTTGCGTGGAGGGAGTCTGAAAAACCATTTCGGAAAAACCCCCCCCAGTTCACCTGACCGAGATTCGAACCTCGATCTCCCCATCCTCAGCAGTTGAGCTCAACACGACTATCGTGTTAGCAAACTACGCCACCAAGGCGGGTGCCATCGATATTAATTTGTTAGTCGATGATTTTCAACAATCGATGTTTTCTACCGATGTCCATAAACATAATCAACTTAGGCCTACGTCAGACGGTCGTTATAATCAAATTGAAAACATCAATTAAAATGCTTATTTTTTCAGATTTAATTTTTAATTTCTTTCGATCCCTCGACGAGAGAAGTATTGTGATAGTAATTTTTTTTTTAATGTCAACGTTTCATGACCCCATGAAACCTAAAAAGGTGGTTTTGCAATGGCGTCTGTCTGTACCTCGGGCAAGAGCCAAAACTATTTTACCGATAAGGCTAAGACTTGGTATATATAGTCTTCATAAGGTTCCCCCGAGGGGATGGGTTTTTGATATTAGACATCTAACCCTAAGACAAGGGTAATTTAATGAAGGGCAAAAAGATTTTTAAAATATTGATATTTTTGGACTCTTCTCTAACAATCTTGATTAAATATTGTATTTAGGCACTGATTAACTTTACAAATGAAATAGTAACTCTCATTTTCCCATAAAAAATTACCTTTAGGGTAATTTACTTGTTTGGAAATGTCCAATTTTGGTCACATATACTCAACTATTTGAGTAAAGAAATAATTTATCATTGTATTGAGATATATTTTTACTAAACCCCTATTATCTGTTTTTCAATCACTATTCATTCGTACTATCAATGAAGACTATAAGGGGTCACCCGCCTTGGTGGCGTAGTTGGCTAACGCACTATTCGTGTTGAGCTCGACTGCCGAGGACGGGGAGATCGAGGTTCGAATCTCGGTCTGGTGAATTGAGAGTGGTTTTTCTTAAATGGTTTTCCACTCTCCCTCTACGCAAAAGCGGGATCACTTCCTCTAATTCAACTTTCCCAAGTCCTAATCCATTAGTGTAATTAGAACTTAAAGCGTATAACCCGAACGGGTAGTAAGACGCAGTGCTAAACAATAAATATAAGGGGTCCAACTCCCGTCAGTACCGTAAATATAATCCTTTAAATTATATTGGTGCTGTTTCGTTGAATATTAAATTGATCGTTAGAGGGTATGATTGCTGTGTTATTTTATGGGATTAAGTTGGTGTAGACTACTTAGATTTTTAAGTATGTTAAACGCGGATTTTTCTAAGATTGTTTAAATTGCTGGTAATAATATACTTCCAAGTATTTTATAAGTTTCCAAACTGCTCTTAACTTCAAGAAGGTAAGCTTCAGACTCACAGAATTTTGGAATAATGGGACCACGTACGTCCCTAGTCGTGTTCGCCATCTTCTTATTTCCCTCAGCCTCCATTTCTTTTTTACACTTCTCATTTCTCTATTTCTCTCTCATTTTCCCTTGGGGTCTTTTAAAAGAGGCAAAAGGAAGAGGTTTCTAAGGGAAGGAAGGTATAAGAAAAGTTTCTTTAGATTCCCCAAGTGAGGTTTCACTTGAAGTCAACCTGGAAGATCTTACCAGGTCGAGAGTTAGGTTGAGTGCAGAGATAAGGTGAACTGATACATTTACTGGGTATTGACGACTGTTTATGGAAAAAAAGAAAGTTGGTTTTCCTAACTTACTCCGGTATGTTATTTAACGATGTTTTCAATCATTTTTTTTAGTCAGGCTCACCCTGTGGAGAAGTTTAGGTTGACAGTTAAAATCCCGCTTCGGTGGTCACATGGTCTAAGGCACTACTCTCACGGTAGACTAGATTACCGATGACGGGGAGATCAAGGTTCGAATCTCGATCGGGTGTACTTAGGGTGGTTTTTCCTAAATTATTTTCTACGCAAATGTGGGTACACTCCTTATAAGTATAACCTTTCTAATCTCAGACAACATTAGCGTGATTAGTACATAAGCTTATAGCCCGAACTCGTAGTAAGAAGCAGTGCTACAATAAAAGTTAAAACAATTTTTTCAGAATCTACATTTATATATGTAAGGCTAAGTTAGCTTCAATTATAATTTTGATGGTGTCAATTTTGGCCACCGAAATGTTAACTATGGTCTTCATTTTTTTTAAATAGCATTTTTAATTTTGCTAAAAGAAATAGATTGAGTACTGTGTAAGACTTTTTCTTAGTCCGAATATATTATAGAAAGAGCATTTTAGAAAATACAAATTTATTTTTTGCGCTCTATATTGATAATATTTTACCAAATTATTATTATAATTTCATAGGTTTTGAAAATATATATCAAAAGTTACATCCTCTACGTATGAATACACGAAAGTAGATCTAGTTGTCTATAGGATAAGTCAATTCGTACGAAAATTTGCAATATAGTTTAGGTCCATTACACCATCATCAGGAACTTAAAAATATCGAAGAGAATTCTTCCCAAAATCAGCTAACAATAAAACAACAATTAATCTTAGAATCAAGAATCAATACAATTATTCGGGGTGGACTTAAACTAGTAGAAAACAACTATCTCGACTGTGATTCGAACCCCGACTTTACTGTTGACCTATCGCAATGCGAGCTTAACGTCATTAGAGTGTGATTTAAGGAACGAGAGAAAAAGTCAATGTTTTTGGGGTTTTTATAACAACAATTTTTTTTTGTCAAAATAAATAAAATATTGCTCCAGTAAATTCATATTGTTTATTTTATTCATATGGTGACATCAACAATACTTGAATATCTCTCAAGGTTGTCCTATAATTTAAGGACAACTTTTTCTCGTCAATTGAAAAAGTCTCTCATTTAATGCCAGTATGCTCATGAAAGATATTCATTAAATTGTCACTTGCCAACGTGTAGAGAAAATTAAATTTTACGTTTCTACTGGAGAAATATTTTATTTGTTTTGGTTAAAAAATTGTTTTGTTATAAAAACTGCAACAACTTTACCCTCAACTATCATTACTTTAGGCCACCACCTAAGCCACGTCACGCTATCTCTTAAGGCGATTGGCCCTTTTCATTCGGCGTGTAAATGCAGAGCCATGGGAATAAACGGTTATCTTCAAGAATTTTCATTCTTTTGCAATTTTCTTTTCGGAAACGGTTTGTTCAAAATTAGAAGCATGTTGATTAAGTTTTACTTTTTATATACACACCTCCTCTATAGTTTCAACAGTGATCAAATGTCGATAAAATTGACATTTTTCAATATAAAACTGCCGGCTTCATAACAACAACAAAAGAAAAAAAGAAAATAAAGCAATTAATAAACATAGATACATTATCTTAGAAGAGAAGTTGAAAATGTTAACATATACATTTCAATCGTTCTCAAGAAAACTGATATTTTCAAACGTATGCTTTTTACCGCAAGACCTGTCAGGTAGCTAGCACCATCTACTGTTTACATGCTCCACCTGTTCTTGTTGGTGCGGAAGGATACTTTGATTGGTTGGGCAGCCACATCACGCCTTTCACCCTCCCGCCCACCATCCCACAAAATAGGTTTAAGACTTGCACTCAACAGGGTCAAGGGCCTTAACAAGATACGACGGTAACCCATCATAATTGATGTATCTTGAAATCCCATCTGATTCTACTTCTTCGTGAATCACAAAGTGCCCTAATAGGAGTTTAATATACTCTACTACCCACTCCACTCTAACCTCAGCTTTCAACATAAAGGGTTGAACAAAAAAAAATATCGAATAAAAAAGTTGGGCTCGTCTTGTTAGTGGTGAGATGCGAGATTGTGGTCTTCTTAGCTAACCCCTCCACTACTCTCCTTCTTCATCTCATTCTAACTCCATCCTTATTCCCCTTTGCAACATCTTCTTCCCTCTTACGCTGCCACAATCTATCTTCATTCTTCGAATACACAAACCAAAGTCTTCTGGCAGCAAAACCCTTTCAATGAATGAAGATTACGAACACAGAATTTGGGCTTTCCCCTTTCAAAATAACTTTGTTATTGTGTAACACTTCTTGCGCCGTATTTGAGGATTGTACCGCATCGACACTTTTTTAGAAGAAGGAACAAATCAATGTACAGTCCGATTTTCATAGGAAGAACCTTATATAACAGGTTGAAACTTTTACTAGACTTATTTCACCCGCCTCGGTGGCGTAGTTGGCTAACGCGCTTGTTGTTTTGAGCTCTACTGCTGAGGACGGGGAGATCGAGGTTCGAACCTCGGTCGGGTGAAATGGGGGTGGTTTTTCCTAAATGGTTTTCCACTCCCCCTCCATGCAAATGCGGGTTCACTTCTGTAGAGTGTGACGTCACACTCTACGTATTACCCACGTGGTTGAACTGTGAACCCGCCGTGTTGACGATAGAGGGCAGGTCAGTTACTGTGTTTCCTCTGGCGTCCGCGCGGGCGGGACGCGAGTTCAACCCTGCCCCCGATTGCTTTAAAAATGGTACTATCAATACAGTTGCCTCAGTTCTCTCAAGGGAGACAGTCCTGCTCAAGATTCCATTGTACTATCATTTCAATGTAATGTAA
>CABFVX010003925.1:53565-75522 GCA_902151425.1 Timema shepardi | reverse complement strand
CACCAAGCCAGAGTGCTTCCCCCCATGACACCGAGCCAGAGTGCTTCCCTCCATGACACAAAGCCAGAGTGCTTCCCCCCACGACACCAAGCCAGAGTGCTTCCCTCCATGACACCAAGCCAGAGTGCTTCCCCCCACGACACCAAGCCAGATTGCTGTCGGAATTGCAAATCCTCATTTTCAGTCGCAGGCGCCATTCCTTATACCGACAACAGAAAGGCTCGACTGACGACTTTTAGGTAGTTCCAAGTCTCCTGGCAGAAAGGAGACAAAGGAAAGTTCCGAAAGATGTTAACTAATTTAATTATATTGACTAATTATCATAAATATAATTTATTACATATAAATTGATTCATTTCTCACAGAGAAGAATCAACGTCAATCGCTTTTATCAAACACTGACTGGCCTTGGAAAGTGGATTTTTTTTTTACAGACGTGACTGGCAAAACCACTTAAATCTAAAATAGCATGTTGAAACAAATTTGCTTTAAGATCTATTTGCGCATGGCGAGGCAGTCAAGAAGGACAGGTGAACATTACTTTGGCCCGCTTAACAGAAAGTTTGGAGAACCCTGGTTTGGTTTAGACCATTGGAGGAACTAAACAATATACCCGGACCGGTGGGTAGACAGACGCGCTAGCCACGTGGCGGTGAGCAGGCGAGTCACGGGTTCCGAGTAAAACACAACTAGTGTACTCCCATGAAGGAATGTCGGGAGAGGGGTACCCCCCCCCCTCCATATTAGCGCAAGTTCCCGGAACTAAGCAAGTACACTCAACTTTACGAAAAAATAGTCAAGGGCCACCAAACTGTTTAGAGACCATTTTTATAAACACATTTTATTTGATGATTATTTAGGACCGAGTGTCGCAGCTGGGAGTGTCATCAACATTTTGAGTGTTTAGTTTGTTTTAATAGGTGCTATTTTCTCAAAACTTTCTTTTCCTAAGCAGAATTTGTCTATCTTTACTATCCTTTGATCCGCTTCTGTGGTCGAATGGTATAAGACGTCACACTCGCAAGAGACTGGCCTTCCTAATGACGGGGATATCGGGGTTCAAATACCGGTCGGGTGTACTATTGCTGGATTTTAACTATATGATTTTTCCATTCACTCAAAAAAAAATTAACGGTGTAATTCCTCTAAATTCAACCTTCCCCATCCCTAAAACGATTAGCATAGTAGCCTGAACGGGTAGTAAGACACGGTGCTATCCCTTGAAAGGAACATGTCAGAACTAGACTCGCGCGGAGACCTTTGTAAGACAGAGCCGCGTTAGGGCACGGCCAGACTGAGCGAACGAGCCGGTACAGTCTAGTTTACAGGCGCTGACAATATTACTGTATGTTGGTCCATTGAGTGCCGGGAAAACTTCTCAATTTGACAAGATATTTCACTTTTTTTTAAATAATTATCGATAGGATTAGCACTACCAACGGCCTAATTTAATTGGTAAGATCATAAACTATATTATACTTCAATATTATAATCAAAGTAGGCCTTTACAAATAAGAATCACCATTAGCGCGGAGAGAGGATGGGAAAACCACAACAATAAGTCACTTGTCAAAAGCCACCTTCAGTTCACTGAGCCAAGATTCGAACCTTTGTCTCCTCGTCAACAACTATCGAGAGCTATCTGCTAGTCACGCCCTCGGTCGCCAGTCTGGCCGAACCCTTAGGGCCGATGTACACTCATTGCTAAGCTATTGCTCCCCGTGTTCTGTGTTGTTTCTTTCTGGTCCGCTCCAGTGAAGTTTAGTTATGAAGGCGTTTTCTCAAATGTCTTGTTCGAGTTCCGGTTGTAGAACTGAGGAAGAGAAGATGCTGTTAGCAGCTGTTTCGGAAGATGAAGAAAATTCAGGAGGTGGAGGTTTGACTTGTTCAATTAACGCTCCCATTTTAATATAAAAACATTTATTAAATACAAAACCTAGATGGAATATTCCTTAAATACACGTGAAACAAAGTGAAAACAAAACTTCAACACTTCTTTGGTTATTTTCACCAAACCAGCAGCACTGTCTGTTCAACACAGAGCTGAGGCTGCGTTATGCGCATGCGCAGCGTAAGATGGCTCGAGATGGGAGATGGAAATATTGCCCGGCCAGCAATCGGAATTAACATACAGTAGCCCCATGGCTTCTTTTGGTGCTGACTGACAGCTTTAAAAAGTTACCAGACCAAATTATGTATCCCTACGCCGAACCATATGATCTGCAAAAACATGTGTTTATCATCTGTCACTTCTGGCGGTCAACATTTAGGTATATACCTAAATGTTGACTGTCAGAAGTCAGCTGTGAGCTGTCAGTCAGCACAAAAGAAGTCATGGCGATACTGTAGCGCGGCGTAGTAAGGCAAGGCATAGCTTAGCGTTCTGTGTGAACCAGCCTTAAGTCGTGGACTTGATGAAGACCTAATAATAATAATAGTTTGTTTTTTAATTTTTAGCATCGCGTCTTACAACCCGTCCGGGTTATAAACCTATGTTTTAATTACAATGGGTTAGGAATTAGGAAGGATTAATGTAGAGGAAATGCACCTATATTTGCGTGGAAGGAGAGTGGGAAACCATTTAAGAAAAACCCCATTGATGACCCAACCGGGATCGAACCCCGATCTTCCCATCTTCGGAAGTCTAGTCCAACAAGAGAGTAGCGCATTAGAACAAATCTAAGTAAAAATGTTATCCTTGTACTCCTACCAGCGAACACACGAGCTACCTCTGCCGGAACTAATCAGTTCGTGTGGGCCCCACGCACCTGGAACCATGACGTCACTTCAGTTCAGCAGGGGTCGAGGTGTCGGTTGGCGTTCCTGGCATCCCACATACTAGTACATCTTGACTAGCTAGAGAGTGTGAGCTTGGTTGTACAGTCACACCATCTAGTACATCTAGACTAGCTAGAGAGTGTGAGCTTGGTTGTACAGTCACACTACTAGTACATCTAGACTAGCTAGAGAGTGTGAGCCTGGTTGTACAGTCACACTAGTAGTACATCTATGACTAGCTACAGAGTGTGAGCTTGGTTGTACAGTCACACCAGCTAGTACATCTAGACTAGCTAGAGAGTGTGAGCCTGGTTGTACAATCATACCAGCTAGTACATCTAGACTAGCTAGAGAGTGTGAGCTTGGTTGTAGAGTCATACTACTAGTACATCTTGACTAGCTAGAGAGTGTGAGCTTGGTTGTACAGTCATACTACTAGTACATCTTGACTAGCTAGTGAGTGTGAGCCTGGTTGTACAGTCATACCAGCTAGTACATCTAGACTAGCTAGAGAGTGTGAGCTTGGTTGTACAGTCATACTACTAGTACATCTTGACTAGCTAGAGAGTGTGAGCTTGGTTGTACAGTCACACCATCTAGTGCATCTAGACTAGTCTAGAGAGTGTGAACCTGGTTGTACAGTCACACTACTAGTACATCTAGACTAGCTAGAGAGTGTGAACCTGGTTGTACAGTCATACCAGCTAGTACATCTTGACTAGCTAGATAGTAAGAACTTGGTTGTACAGTCACACTACTAGTACATCTTGACTAGCTAGAGAGTGTGAACCTGGTTGTACAGTCATACCAGCTAGTACATCTTGACTAGCTAGAGAGTGTGAGCCTGGCTGTACAGTCCACATACTAGTACATCTTGACTAGCTACAGAGTGTGAGCTTGGTTGTACAGTCACACCAGCTAGTACATCTAGACTTAGCTAGAGAGTGTGAGCCTGGTTGTACAGTCATACTACTAGTACATCTAGACTAGCTAGAGAGTGTGAACCTGGTTGTACAGTCATACTACTAGTACATCTAGACTAGCTAGAGAGTGTGAACCTGGTTGTACAGTCACACTAGTACATCTAGACTAGCTAGAGAGTGTGAGCCTGGTTGTACAGTCATACTACTAGTACATCTAGACTAGCTAGAGAGTGTGAGCCTGGTTGTACAGTCACACTACTAGTACATCTTGACTAGCTAGAGATTGTGAGCCTGGTTGTACAGTCACACTACTAGTACATCTTGACTAGCAAGAGAGTATGAGCCTGGTTGTACAGTCACACTACTAGTACATCTTGACTAGCTAGAGAGTATGAACCTGGTTGTACAGTCACACTACTAGTACATCTAGACTAGCTAGAGAGTGTGAGCCTGGTTGTACAGTCATACTACTAGTACATCTAGACTAGCTAGAGAGTGTGAACCTGGTTGTACAGTCACACTACTAGTACATCTAGACTAGCTAGAGAGTATGAACCTGGTTGTTCAGTCACACCATCCAACAGTTGTCGCTGTGTCTTGTACAAGCACACACTCCCTCTCGACATGTAAGATGCTGTTACCCGTGTAATGAGAGCAGTAACGCTATCTTGTCCCTGAGCAAGTCGCATCCTTGGGGACAGATATCGCGGATCGATATCTTGGGAGCGATAGTTGAGCACCATCCATCCTTGTACAGTTCGGAGAGAAAGTAGTCGGATCACCCTGGTCCATTCTTGCGGTACAGACCCAAGCGACCCCTAAAACAGTCCACCCGCGTCATTCTCAGTATTTGTCTGTGCCTGAATATCAGGGTTAGAGTCCGTACTGAGGTGTTTTTTTTCTTTCTAAACGTTATTCAACAATCGGGTGCATTTCCTCCATAATTAGACCTTTCTGGTCCGTCCATTAGTGTAATCAAGACGCCAAACCGCGAGGAAGGGGGGAGGTTAGCAGGTTCGTACAAGTGTCCTGGGTTGGATTACCGGTTCTAGTACGATGTTTGTTAAGTAATCCACTTGAGCGAGGGTAGAAGATGTTTTACCTGACCTACCTTCTTTCAGGATTGTCACATAGCTCACATAGTTCTGGTATTATGTAAATGCGCTATATAAACAAATAATGGGCTCTTATCCTCCCCTGTATGTAGAGTATCTGGTGTGACAGAACGTCACCCAGGGTGCACCACGGGGACAGTTGACAGTCATAGTATGGTCTGTCAAGGTAAGACCGAGTGTACAACCATCTCATGTTAGAGCGCCGTATCCAGGCAACGTAATTTGTTGACAGGCGAGAAACAAAGCAAGATATCAGTATATTTATTAAATGTGTGGGTGTTTCCAAATTCCCTTATTTTCAATCTAATCTCTATGATATTAATTTCCTCCGCCCGTATCAATAAAGTGAAGAGGCGTGTTGCCGAGTTGCGCACACGACCCACCCACCGTGGATAGCAACTGGTGCTAGACCCAGTTCTCACGGTTCGTGGTAAACAGGGCCTCCCTCCAGAAACAACTTCCGTCTCCTCTCGAGTGTTTGGCTCGGAGACATTGAGCCGTGAGTAGTCCTAGACAACTTAGGACCACACTAGATCAACCTGGGACAAACTAGACCACACTAGATCCACCCGGGACAAACTAGACCACACTAGATCAACCCGGGACAAACTAGACCACACTAGATCAACCCGGGACAAACTAGACCACGCTAGATCAACCTGGGGCCAACTAGACCACACTAGATCAACCTGGAACAAACTAGACCACACTAGATCAACCCGGAACAAACTAGACCACACTAGATCAACCCGGGACAAACTAGACCACGCTAGATCAACCTGGGGCCAACTAGACCACACTAGATCAACCTGGAACAAACTAGACCACACTAGATCAACCCGGAACAAACTAGACCACACTAGATCAACCCGGGACAAACTAGACCACGCTAGATCAACCTGGGGCCAACTAGACCACACTAGATCAACCTGGAACAAACTAGACCACACTAGATCAACCCGGAACAAACTAGACCACACTAGATCAACCCGGGACAAACTAGACCACGCTAGATCAACCTGGGGCCAACTAGACCACACTAGATCAACCTGGAACAAACTAGACCACACTAGATCAACCCGGAACAAACTAGACCACACTAGATCAACCCGGGACAAACTAGACCACGCTAGATCAACCTGGGGCCAACTAGACCACACTAGATCAACCTGGAACAAACTAGACCACACTAGATCAACCCGGAACAAACTAGACCACACTAGATCAACCCGGGACAAACTAGACCACGCTAGATCAACCTGGGGCCAACTAGACCACACTAGATCAACCTGGAACAAACTAGACCACACTAGATCAACCCGGAACAAACTAGACCACACTAGATCAACCCGGGACAAACTAGACCACGCTAGATCAACCTGGGGCCAACTAGACCACACTAGATCAACCTGGAACAAACTAGACCACACTAGATCAACCCGGAACAAACTAGACCACACTAGATCAACCCGGGACAAACTAGACCACGCTAGATCAACCTGGGGCCAACTAGACCACACTAGATCAACCTGGGACAAACTAGACCACACTAGATCAACCCGGAACAAACTAGACCACACTAGATCAACCCGGGACAAACTAGACCACGCTAGATCAACCTGGGACAAACTAGACCACGCTAGATCAACATGGGACAAACTAGACCACGCTATATCAACCTGGGACAAACTAGACCACGCTAGATCAACATGGGACAAACTAGACCACACTAGATCAACCCGGGACAAACTAGACCACGCTATATCAACCTGGGACAAACTAGACCACGCTAGATCAACATGGGACAAACTAGACCACGCTAGATCAACATGGGACAAACTAGACCATACTAGATCAACCTGGGACAAACTAGACCACGCTAGATCAACCTGGGACAAACTAGACCACGCTAGATCAACCTTGGACAAACTAGACCACGCTAGATCAATCTGGGACAAACTAGACCACGCTATATCAACATGGGACAAACTAGACCACGCTATATCAACCTTGGGCAAACTAGACCACGCTAGATCAACATGGGACAAACTAGACCACGCTAGACCAACCTGGGACCATTTAGACCACACTAAGTCTGTCTAAGACGCCAACACATAGAAAGGCTCGAGTCCCGGAGGGGTAGAATTATGGCCTACACGCTGGTGGTCCGGAGTTCATTATAACCGCGGTCTCATGTGTGAACACAGGAATATGGCCTACACGCTGGTGGTCCGGAGTTCATTATAACCGCGGTCTCATGTGTGAACACAGGAATATAAAAACACGAAAACTGAGGGAGATGGAATAACACGTAATGCATGTTCTGATCCATTACCGGTCTATTATCAGGGGGGGCGGAGCTCGTACTTAATAATGTGGAGAAACATATAATCAAATAATGATGGCAGCTATCACGAAATCACCAGCGAACTACAGAATTATAAAAATACAAGCCGCATTCACGCGGTCATTTTGTTTATCCTAGTTTTATAAAATGGTTTGTGTTTGTATTAACAAACGTTTTATGTATATTTGGAAACAAACTGCTATATTTTTAAATTTTGAGCTCTTCATGTAAATGGTGAAGGTAACCTTGGCGACGGTTGAACTCTGTACTTCCCTTCTTACTCCTTGTTCCAAATCACTATCACCGTCATCAGATGAGAGACAGCATCTTACAGCTGTGCCAACATTCGATCACCAGGGTTGGTCTCATCTATTCATCAAAACGATAACTATATATATTTTTAATTTATTTAATGTGTTTAACGTGCACTAGTTAAACCAACTCATTATATTAGCACACGAGAATTTCTATGAGCGAGAGCGAAAGGGCCTACTAATTTTTCCGGGAAAGGTATTTTCACATACCTTCCAGGGTTATGTTTCAAGCCAACTTACTTTTCCCCCGAAGGAAATTATACTGCGGATTTTTATCGCTCAAGAAAAAAAATCTGTCAACCCTGCACAGCCTGTATACCTGTAAGACACTGTACAGCCTGTATACCTGCAAGACACTGCACAGCCTGTATACTTGCAAGACACTGTACAGCCTGTATACCTGCAAGTCACTGTACAGCCTGTATACCTGCAAGTCACTGTACAGCCTGTATACCTGCAAGTCACTGCACAGCCTGTATACCTGCGAGACACTGTACAGCCTGTACACATGCAAGTCACTGCACAGCCTGTATACCTGCAAGTCACTGTACAGCCTGTATACCTGCAAGTCACCGCACAGCCTGTATACCTGCAAGACACTGTACAGCCTGTATACCTGCAAGACACTGTACAGCCTGTATACCTGCAAGACACTGTACAGCCTGTATACCTGCAAGTCACTGCACAGCCTGTATACCTGTAAGTCACTGCACAGCCGGTATACCTGCAAGACACTGTACAGCCTGTATACCTGCAAGTCACTGCACAGCCTGTATACCTGCAAGACACTGTACAGCCTGTATACCTGCAAGTCACTGTACAGCCTGTATACCTGCAAGTCACTGCACAGCCTGTATACCTGCAAGTAACTGCACAGCTTGTATACCTGCAAGACACTGTACAGCCTGTATACCTGCAAGTCACTGCACAGCCTGTATACCTGCAAGTCACTGTACAGCCTGTATACCTGCAAGAAACTGCACAGCCTGTATACCTGCAATACGGTACAGTGCACAGCCGTGACTCACATCACGCCTTGAAGTGCTCTTCACTAAATTATAATATAATGACGTTGAATGCGATAACGTGGGACAAGCGAGTCCCAAGGTCACTGCGTAGCTCGGCTCGCCCGCAACACGGGGTTGTCACGCGTGTAGTCTAGCTACAGGGGCACAGGCATCATGAGTCACACGCGCAAGTTCTAGTAAAGCACTCGTGCACATCACAGGCAGGCACACACACACACACACAAACATTACAGTAGCCCCACGACTTCTTTGGTGCTGACTGGCAGCTAAAAGCTTTGAAAAGTTGCCAGACCCAATTATGTATCTCTACGCCAAGCCATATGATCTGCAAAAACATGTGTTTAGCAGGTGTCAGTCAGCACCAAAGAAGCCACGGGGCTACTGTAGTTTAAAAACACCAGCCCTCTCAGTGCTAACACAAACAGTGCCGATCCGGGAAATTTACTTCGGGGTTGGGAGGTTGGGGAGTCGGGTATTGGGGTTTGTATTGGACGGGTAGACCTTGTATTGGACGGGTAGACCCTGTATTGCACTGGTAGACCTTGTATTGGACGGGAAGACCTTGTGTTGGACGGGTAGAACTTGTATTGGACGGGTAGACCTTGTATTGGACGGGTAGACCTTGTATTGGACGGGTAGACCCTATATTGGACGGGTAGACCCTATATTGCACTGGTAGACCTTGTATTGGACGGGTAGACCTTGTATTGGACGGGTAGGACCCTGTATTGGACGGGTAGACCCTGTATTGGACGGGTAGAACTTGTATTGCACTGGTAGACCCTGTATTGGACGGGTAGACCTTGTATTGGACGGGTAGATCCTGTATTGGACGGGTAGACCTTGTACTGGACGGGTAGACCTTGTATTGGACGGGTAGACCCTGTATTGGACGGGTAGACCTTGTATTGGACGGGTAGACCTTGTATTGCACTGGTAGAGCTTGTATTGGACGGGTAGACCTTGTACTGGACGGGTAGACCTTGTATTGGACGGGTAGACCTTGTATTGGACGGGTAGACCCTGTATTGGACGGGTAGACCTTGTATTGGACGGGTAGACCCTGTATTGGACGGGTAGACCTTGTATTGGACGGGTAGGACCATGTATTGGACGGGTAGACCCTGTATTGGACGGGTAGACCCTGTATTGGACGGGTAGGACCATGTATTGGACGGGTAGGACCATGTATTGGACGGGTAGACCATGTATTGCACTGGTAGACCTTGTATTGGACGGGTAGACCTTGTATTGGACGGGTAGAAAGCCCCAGGTGACAGGTCCCAGTCCCGTATTCCACAGGTAGTTTCCCTGATAGCCACCAGAGCAGCCCGGTCAGTGCCAGGGAAAGTGCGATAACCCGGCAATTAGTGTCGAGCGTTACAAGCAACACCACTCACGGCCCGCTGGAGGACATATCCGGGAGACACGACGACATCCGCGGGTCGGGGCTTCGAGACACGCAGGGGCAATGTTGACCTAAACACTCATCACACCGTGACACAAGGTTCGAGCCCTATCTGACAACTAGAACTGTTCCTAGACCTACTTCCGTGTATTCGTACGTCTGGTTATGTCAACTGCGGCTGTCATTTTAGTAGATATCACCAATACCTCCTGTAAAATAGCAGTAGTAATATAACTCGCCGCGTGGACTGGACTAGACCAGCGGTGACTGAGATCAGGGTTCGAATCTCAGTTGGGTGTACTGAGAGGGAGTTTTTCCAAAATCCTTTCACGCTAATGTGGATACACTTCCTCTAAATATAGCCTTCATAATCCCTAAAAGCCATAAGCGTATAGCCCGAACGGGTAGTAAGATGCGGTGCTAAAAATTTTTTTAGTAACATAGTAAAATGATATCTCAATGGCGACTGCAAACAAAATTGTTCGTATTTTCTAAAAGGCACTTCCTATTAAAAGTGGATTGTAGATATTTCCCTTGGAAAAGATGGCGGTAATGGTTATTCAAAAAAATATTTGAACTAAGTAAAACAAAATATCTGTATACCTTCTGTATCGTTTGATTATAATTAATTAATTAATTGATTAATTATTAGCACCGCGTCTTACTACCCGCTCGGGTTATACGCACTTACACTAATGTGTAATGGTAGGGTGATTGTGAGATGAAATGGAGGACCTACAGTTTAACGTGAGATCCGAACCACGGTGGAGGCCTGGCATTCCCCACATTCACAAGATGTCTTGTCAGAGGTGAAGGAAGGGTTTGGTGATCAGATAAATCTGTGCCGGGACCGAGGATTGAACCCCGTCCCCAGCACAAAAGTCCTACACCTTACCCCTAGACCGCCAGGTCACCCGTTTGATTATAATAATTGAGGAAGGGAAGGACTGGATCCAGAGTCGAAGTCGAGGCCCGGAATTGACTGAATTGAGGTTGGGCGGTAAGTGGAGGATGAGGGGGAGTGTACTACCCCCTCCCCCCCATTTAAAGAAAACAAACACGGTAGTCTCCCGGTTATAAGGTAACGCAACCCAGTCAGTGTAACATGACAGCTGTGAGCCAGCACGTGTCCAAACACACGACACGTGTTGGGGTGGAACACGCCAGCCACCTCCCTGCTGCACACGGCAGATTTTACTTTATCATTTAGAGAAAGTAATGTAATCGTTAACTTTTTTTCTACTTCCGAGGTTAATGATGAATCTTGTCGTTTTATGTCCCCCGAAATTAAAAAAATAAAAATAATGGGGTTTACAATTGTGTCACTCTGTCCAGTCGAAATTTCGTAGTAAGAGCTTTCTATAAGATACAAACACATGTTTTGGTGTTCAACATTGATCGATACTATTGGTGTTTTATATGTATTCCGGTGACCTGGCGGTCTAGGGGTAAGGTGTCGGACTTCTGTGCTGGGGGTCCAGGGTTCAATCCTCGGTCCCGGCACAGATTTATCTGATTACCAAACCCTTCCTTCACCTCTGACAAGACATCTTGTGAATGTGGGGAATGCCAGGCCTCCACCGTGGTTCGGATCCCACGTTAAACTGTAGGTCCTCCATTTCGTCTCACAATCACCCTACCATTACACATTAGTGTAAGTGCGTATAACCCGAACGGGTAGTAAGACGCGGTGCTAATAATAATAATAATAATATATGTATTCATAATTTACAATAAAACCACCCAAATCTGGACCTCTAATATCCGAAACGACTAACAGCAGTTTTTTTGTAGCTGAACTGCCAAACAGAGATTTTATGTCGGTAAAACCTTTATTTGTTAACAGCAAAAAAGAGTAAAAATAAAATGTCAAACTTTTTTAAGCTGAAATTATAAATTTCGTCGTGTATCTAACTTTGTTTTATTGGATAGTAACTATTTATTTAAATAATGTATGTACATACATATATACAACATGATTTTCTGTAACTATGTATGTTATGTAATTTAATAAAAAAAATTACAGTTTAATTCCGCAGAGAGGTGATAATTTCATATCCGAAACGGGTTCTCCTGCCTTTATTTCGGTTATAAGTGGGTTTACTATGTATATCAAGAGTGACAATTGGAATTCATATGAATAGTACCTATATGTAGTAACTTGTATAGCCCTTCCTGCGAGAATTGGACTGTACCTCAGACTAGAACCGAAACAGTTGATTGTAGTTCGTACAAACTCGATACTTGGATGTTACACATACGGTCACACGTCAGAGAGACACCGGTATCGGGATATTAATTCTAGCCCTAGAAAACTGAGGAAATAAAGGGTTATAATAATTGTTTTGTTTCACAATTCGACATTTGGGGATTGTTTAACTTTATACATAACAATGTGTAGGTACTTGTTTTGTCAGACAAATTTATTCAAGGGCGGCCAACTGACAAACGATTAAAAATATATTTTCAAAATATACTGCTAGATAGGAGGAGTTATAGGCTTTTTTTAGCACCACGTCTTACTAGCCGTTCGGTTTATACACTTATGTACTAATCACGCCAAGAGGTTTAGGGATTATGAAGGTTTTATTCAGAGGAAGTGTACCCGTATTTGCGTGGAGAGAGAGAGTGGAAAACTACCCTGAGTATACCCGACCGAGATTCAAACCCCGATCTCCCTGCCATCAGCAGTCTAGTTTATTGCGAGAGTAGCAGTTTTGAAAACTCCTGTGTTCAACATTGATAATTTTATATCCATCAGAAGTGAAAGTCGCAGGTCACATGACTGACTGTTCTCAACAGACGGCCATTGTACGAACATTACCCCACGATTGTTGTGTTACAAGTTGCGACAATTCGCCACGACAAGTTTCTAATTGCGACATTATTTTAAATTAAAACTTGTCGAGAAAAACTTCAAGTCACGAGAGCGATGTGAAAAAAAAACAGAACCGCCTAAATTCCGTTAAATAATTCGGTTCTCTGCGGTATTTATTTTGTAAATTGTGTTTCTAGCACCCAAGGATTTAATTTTGGGGGAACACCTACGATGTATCGAAGTTAGTGTTTTAATCTTTTACGTTACTGTCCGACACCTCAGCTAAAGTCTGTAGCTTAGGATCCCAGGTTCAATTCTCGGTATACCAAATACATTTTAATTAGTGAAATATGGGTTCGCCCTTTAATAGTGATGAATTAACGGTCGGGAGGCTGGGTGTTGTGTAAGTTTGTCGATATGTCGTGTTCTGATGTAATCACAATAAATGGGCGCGAGTTGTTTGCGCCCGTCGGCGAGTCAAAGCCTTGATACTGGCAACTGCAAGTCATTAAGAGGACGTGTGTGATGTTTATTGTCTGATCGGTCCTGTTTCAGAACAACTAGTTTGAAGGAATGTTGGTAGGTTAGGTTAGGTTAGTCACTGACCTGATATCTTTACTCTGCCGGGGGGAAATTAACCGAAGTTAAATGTTTTTGAAAGGAAATAGTACAAACATTTACCTTCGATAGAATAATAATAAAGATATGAATATTAAGTGGTCTTTTCCCCAGGGCTCAACCGGCACGTGGCCCATTAAATGCCCTATATAATGTGTTCGCACTACTCTCTCTATAGGGAACTTTTGTTTTGAACACGACGTGAGAGACCTGGTCAATTATTATTATTATTATTATTATTATTATTATTATTATTATTATTAGCACCGCGTCTTACTACCCGTTCGGTTTACACGCACTTACGCTAATGTGTAATGGTAGGGTGATTGTGAGATGAAATGGAGGACCTACAGTTTAACGTGGGATCCGAACCACGGTGGAGGCCTGGCATTCCTCACATTCACAAATTGTCTTGTCAGAGGAGAAGGAAGGGTTTGGTAATCAGATAAATATGTGCCGGGACCGAGGATTGAACCCCAGCCGCCAGCACAGAAGTCTGACACCTTATACCCCTAGACCACCAGGTCACTAGACCTGGTCAAGTGTGTTCTGTGGATTAAACCCAGCGTCAGCGCTTCTTCAGGATTTTTATACTCATTTTGCTGTTATGAGGTGTTTTTTTAAGCACCGTGTCTTACCACCCATTCCGAGTTAAACGCTCATGTGTCAGGGATGATGAAGGTTGAATTTAGACGAAGTGTACCCACATTTACGAGGAGGGAGAGTGGAAAACCATTTAGTAACAACCACCTGGCCGGGATTTTAACCAGGATCTTCATACCATCAGCAGTCTAGAATATTGCACGAGTGACCTTTGATCTGCCGCCTTTTTTTGAGTGAAAAGCCTTTTTTTTTATCAAAATTTAAAAGAAATAGCCGGGGGTAGGATTTTTGTAGCACCTACTCACGACAAGAAATTTGATTTAAAATGATGCTGTCACCTTTATCTCTAAGTTTACAGAGACGCAGCCACACGTGACTCGCAAGCCTCAGTTTGCCGACCCCTGTCGTGAACCGTTTAACCGCCGAATCGGGTCCTTCCACCGTTTAGTTCGTGAGAGTCGCCGTGATTATTTCAGTACAAGATTATCTTAGAGCAGACGTACCAACCACCCAAGAAGAGTGTGAGGAGGAACTGATGAACCAGATGAATGGATGTGGGGTGCGACAAACATCGAGGACAGGACGTTCAACGCGAGAACGACCGAACTGGGATCACTCACAGTAGACTTGACTGCCGTAAACGGTGCGATAGAGGTTCGAATCTCGTTCGGGTCTACTAAGGGCGATTTTTCAAAAAATTGTTTTCCAATCTCCCTCCACGTATATGTGGGTACAATTCCTATAAATATAACCTTCCTAACCCCTAAAACTACTAGCATATAACTCGAACGGGTAGTAAGACGCGGTGTTGAAAAGAAAGAGATCTAGACCCCGAGTTCTGTAGGAAGCCACTAACATTTGTCATTCTAGAAATAATGTTTTATTTGAACCGTTTATATACACCTAAAGCACTAAACACCTAAAGCTCTATAGACCTAAAGCACTATACACCTAAAGCACTAAACACCTAAAGCACTAAACACCTAAAGCTCTATACACCTAAAGCTCTATACACCTAAAGCACTATACACCTAAAGCTCTATACACCTAAAGCACTAAACACCTAAAGCACTATACACCTAAAGCTCTATACACCTAAAGCTCTATACACCTAAAGCACTATACACCTAAAACACTATACACCTAAAGCACTATACACCTAAAGCACTATACACCTAAAGCACTATACACCTAAAGCTCTATACACCTAAAGCACTATACACCTAAAACACTATACACCTAAAGCTCTATACACCTAAAGCTCTATACACCTAAAACACTATACACCTAAAGCTCTATACACCTAAAGCACTATACACCTAAAGCTCTATACACCTAAAGCTCTATACACCTAAAGCTCTATACACCCAAAGCTCTCTACACCTAAATCACTATACACCCAAAGCTCTCTACACCTAAGCACTATGAACATCTAAAAGTTATCAAAAGCTTCCAACAATATTTCTTTATGGAAAATGTTTAATTTATTGTTACATTATTTAGACGGACTAAGATTGTCAATACATCGTCATAATGTGATTTTCCAAATCAGACTGTAGCTGCAAGTACAGTCCAATTATCTTAGGAGCGAGCCTTTATCTAAGAGCTAGAATAGGTACTATATCCACTTTCACGTGTTTATACGTCAAGTCATGTCAACTACTTCTGTACCTTTCGATAGATATTATCGATACTTGTAAAATAACAATAATAATATAGTAAAATGTTATCAATAATGAACGCAACAAAAAAAAGTCAGTATTTCCTATAAATTCTACTGTGGGGAAGAATCAGATCTATTTAATATAACTTGTGTGTTGCTTCAGGTTAAGATGATGCTGTGTAAGGGGTGTCGTGCGGTCGTGGAACGGAGTTTTGTAGGAGCACGTGACTATAAATTACTATTAATAGTAACCGGCTGTCTGTTCTCTGACACCTTTGTGTCCGGGACATACCCTCTTCTCGGTTAGCAGACATGTCCTGTAAGGCCTTGTTCCGTACCAGGATCCTTCTGTAAAGTAGCATTTTGTTACGATAAAAGACCTCCCAGAATGAACCTCCAACCAAACTCGAGAGTATCGTAAAGTCCGACCTCTTAGCTCGGTCGGTCGCGTGTCTGTATACTGAGTTAGGAGTCCTTGGTTCGATTTTAAGTCTGTTTATAAGTCGTGTGCTGATATGATACAATCAGTCGCTTCAGAAAGTGCACGTTAATTAACCAAAATAATTAAAAAGTATTTATAAGTGACAAACAAGTGAGGCTATGTCACACGGACCAATGAGAAGCTAATGAAAGAACGAGGTGTCAAGTGAGTGTCGAACCCCGCCCACTAACCCAGTTGGAATTGTTGCTCCAGGTAAAGAGCAACTCCCACCATTGTGTGTGTTGGATAGTCGGTTCAAAACCACTATTGGAACTTGAAACGTGCTCGGGTTAGCTGAGCGGTTAGAATGCCTGAAAATGATTCGGGAGGCCCAGGTTCATTAAATTATTAATTTACAATTTTGTAATAGGCGAAAACCGACGCATTTTCATAAATGTATGACACACCACTAGACTCGTTCTGCTCTTTTTCGACTGTCTGAACTGGTTTCGAATTATTTTTGACACTTAATATTTTTTGTTATAAAGCATTTTGGGACTTTCAATTATATGTTTATTTAAGTTTTAATGAGTGACCTGGCGGTCTAGGGGTAAGGTGTCAAACTTCCGTACTGGGGTCCGGGGTTCAATCCTCGGGTCCCGGCACAGATTTATCCGATCACCAAACCCTTCCTTCACCTCTGACAATACGTGTATTAATCACAACTTGTGAATGTGGGCAATGCCAGGCCTCCACCGTGGTTCGGATCCCACGTTAAACTGCAGGTCCTCCATTTCTATCTCACAATCACCCTACCATTACACATTAGCGTAAGTGCGTATAACCCGGACGGGTAGTAAGACACGGTGCTAATAATAATAATATTAATAATAATAATAATATGTACGTAGGTGACAGTGAATGTTGAGAAAGGTATTTTAAAACTCGCTAAGTTGTTACTAATTTGGTCGGTATTGGCAATGGAGTTCAAGGCTAGTTGAAAACACGGCAGAGCGCGACTAGTAGGTGTAGGTGTGACGTGGATAACTCGTGTTGGATCAAACAATACAAGACGTTGAGAACATCAGTGAGATACTGGTATGAAAGGAACTAGACTGAGACGAAGGGAACTGGAACACAGAACTAGTTCCTGTTTAGCCTCACAGTCAGATGAACAACAAGGATCCTCTGGACATGTTGTTACAGACACAAGGGTCCTCTGGACATGTTTCTACAGCCACAAGGGTCCTCTGGACGTGTTGTTACAGACACAAGGATCACCTGGACGTGTTGTTACAGACACAAGGGTCCTCTGGACATGTTTCTACAGCCACAAGGGTCCTCTGGACGTGTTGTTACAGACACAAGGATCCTCTGGACATGTTGTTACAGACACAAGGGTCCTCTGGACATGTTGTTACAGACACAAGGGTCCTCTGTACATGTTGTTACAGATACAAGGGTCCTCTGGACATGTTACAGACACAAGGGTCCTCTGGACATGTTACAGACACAAGGGTCCTCTGGACATGTTACAGACACAAGGGTCCTCTGGACATGTTGTTACAGACACAAGGGTCCTCTGGACATGTTACAGACACAAGGATCCTCTGGACGTGTTGATACAGACACAAGGGTCCTCTGGACATGTTACAGACACAAGGGTCCTCTGGACGTGTTGTTACAGACACAAGGGTCCTCTGGACGTGTTGTTACAGACACAAGGGTCCTCTGGACGTGTTGTTACAGACACAAGGGTCCTCTGGACGTGTTGTTACAGACACAAGGGTCCTCTGGACGTGTTGTTACAGACACAAGGGTCCTCTGGACGTGTTGTTACAGACACAAGGGTCCTCTGGACGTGTTGTTACAGACACAAGGGTCCTCTGGACGTGTTGTTACAGACACAAGGGTCCTCTGGACGTGTTGTTACAGACACAAGGGTCCTCTGGACGTGTTGTTACAGACACAAGGGTCCTCTGGACGTGTTGTTACAGACACAAGGGTCCTCTGGACGTGTTGTTACAGACACAAGGGTCCTCTGGACGTGTTGTTACAGACACAAGGGTCCTCTGGACGTGTTGTTACAGACACAAGGGTCCTCTGGACGTGTTGTTACAGACACAAGGGTCCTCTGGACGTGTTGTTACAGACACAAGGGTCCTCTGGACGTGTTGTTACAGACACAAGGGTCCTCTGGACGTGTTGTTACAGACACAAGGGTCCTCTGGACATGTTGTTACAGACACAAGGGTCCTCTGGACGTGTTGTTACAGACACAAGGGTCCTCTGGACGTGTTGTTACAGACACAAGGGTCCTCTGGACGTGTTGTTACAGACACAAGGATCCTCTGGGCGTGTTGTTACAGGCACAAGGATCCTCTGGACGTGTTACAGACACAAGGATCCTCTGGACGTGTTGTTACAGACACAAGGATCCTCTGGACGTGTTGTTACAGACACAAGGGTCCTCTGGACGTGTGTTACAGACACAAGGGTCCTCTGGACGTGTTACAGACACAAGGGTCCTCTGGACGTGTTGTTACAGACACAAGGGTCCTCTGGACGTGTGTTACAGACACAAGGATCTCCTGACGGCATCACAGAGAGCTAGATAATTGAGCTAATGTCGACTCTTCTCACGGCTGTTATCCTGATACGTTCTGACTTGGGAGAGGTTGATAGCAGCTGTCACAGTTGACAACAGTGTCTGGTGCTAATTGAACACACACAGGGAGGCACTAAACCAATAAAACCTTGGATGGGGCTCTGTACCACACACATGATATGGAGCCATCATGGTTAACAACCAAACCTACAAATTATTACACTCCAGTTTTCATACAAATGGCCCTTTGGAAAAATACAAACTATGTATCGGCCATTTTGATCACTTTTACATTATTATCTTTCTTTTATGGGTAGATATAATATATATCAAAAGTGACAGCTCCAGAGCACATGACTTGACGAATGAACACATGAAGGGATATTTATTTAGGTAAACTAGTTGGATTTAAAAAATATTTTCTTAGCACCGCGTCTTACTATCCGTTCTGGTTATGTACTAAATACGACAATGTGTCGAGGATGAGTAGGGTTGAAGTCCAGAGAAAGTGCACCAGCAATTTTTGTGAAAAACAATTTCGAAAAAAAAAACCACCCGACCGTGGTTCGAACCCGATCTTCGTGTTATCTGCGGTCCAGTCTTTAAGTAGCATTACGTCCATGAATGTGCCCCGGGTAGGTTCTTTGCCCGCCGCACAAACCACAAGTTAGGCTCGGTGGTGTTGGGGCCAAGAGCTCGACTCAGTAGCCGAGGATCGTGGGTTCGACGCGACCGTTCCCGGCAAAATTGGATTACCCTTTCGTTCTCGCTCATAGAATATCTGTGTTGATGTAATCAGTCGGTTCAGAAAGTGCACGTTAAACACCTCTTTAAATAAGTAATAATACCTGTGTGGACGGGGAAATATCCCACGTGGATGTATCTCACAGGACCATTGTGAGCTTACAAGCCACCTGGCCTCACCGTGACAAGCTGCCAAGGTCACCCTCAATAATGCAAGTATCTTCTCTCGTGGCGCTCAACTGCTCTTCTTGGCGGCTTGCTTGGTCATTTATTCATTACACGTTCTACAGTCTGACCACTGTTTCTTGGCCATGGAGTAACATACTAGTGTCTGACCACTGTCTCTTGGCCATGGAGTAACATACTACAGTCTGACTACTTTATCTTGACCATGGAGTAACATACTTCAGTCTGACCACTGTCTCTTGGCCATGGAGTAACATACTAGTGTCTGACCACTGTCTCTTGGCCATGGAGTAACATACTACAGTCTGACTACTTTCTCTTGACCATGGAGTAACATACTTCAGTCTGACCACTGTTTCTTGGCCATGGAGTAACATACTAGTGTCTGACCACTGTCTCTTGGCCATGGAGTAACATACTACAGTCTGACCACTGTCTCTTGGCCATGGAGTAACATACTACAGTCTGACCACTGTCTCTTAGCCATGGAGTAACATACTACAGTCTGACCACTGTCTCTTGGCTATGGAGTAACATACTACAGTCTGACTACTGTCTCTTGGCCATGGAGTAACATACTTGTGTCTGGCCACTGTTTCTTGGCCATAGAGTAACATACTACAGTCTGACCACTGTATCTTGGCCATAGAGTAACATACTACAGTCTGACTACTGTCTCTTGGCCATGGAGTAACATACTTGTGTCTGGCCACTGTTTCTTGGACATGGAGTAACATACTTGTGTCTGGCCACTGTTTCTTGGCCATGGAGAAACATACTACAGTCTGACCACTGTCTCTTGGCCACTCAGTAGCATACTATAGTCGGATCGGTGTATGTTGACAATAGTATGGCATGCTATAGTCGGACTACCTTCTGTTGGCAATGGTCTAACAGCTATAAGAGTTACAAGATATACTTGAATGTATTAATACGCCAAGCCATGCCGATCTACAAGCATATAGCATGTTGAGCAGCTAGCTGTCCCTCTTGCCAGTCGATACTCTCACAAGACGACAGTTTTTTAAATTACGTGTTCAACTGTTTTTACAGTGATGAAACACGAACTTGCGAAAATAGCCGTTTGGTGACAGTAGAAACACATTTAAAAAATGTGTAGTCCTACACAGAGATGAAGGGCCGTTAATAACATCAAACCACCAGTAATCGTGCGTCTTCGTTTAAATCTTTTTATTGTTATTTTTAACCAATATTTTCTAGGGATTTTTCTGTAGGTTACAAACATTTATTTATGTTGGTCCGAAGAAGATAAAAGTCTGATATTAGTTTTATCTTGAAACTTTTTTGTTCTTTAAATAGGTCATGAAAAAAAATCCATAATACAGAAATATTTTTTTGAAGGATCAATATTAGCTTTTGTCAACAACGTCTTTTGATTAACTTTGTTTCAAGAAGCTGACATTTGTAAGTTTCGATCACCGTTTGGCATCTCGTCGGGACGCGAAGGACCTGCTTCGGTGGCGGCATGGTCTAAGGAATCATTCTTATGGTAGACTACACTTTTAAATGACAGGGAGATCAGGGTTCGAATCCCGGTCGGGTACACTTCCTATGAATTCAACCTTCCTAATCTCTAACTCGCTATCGTAATTAGTACACATGTGTAGCAATAACCTGAACAGGTAGTAATTAAGACGCGGCGCAATAGAACAAACACGGAGCGATCTATATGCAATCAGAAGAACGTGTACTAACCTACATTAACACAAACAAATCCAGCCTGTCTCTCAAGTGTACAAAGGTCGCCGTATTCATTAGACAGAGACACCGCCCGGATGAACCAGAGGCAACGAAATGTTTAGGACCTACCTTCACACAAAATATCCTACACAATTTATACGTTCTTATTCCATAAATAATGTTTAGACATTGTATTGTCGCTATGACATTAAAAACATCATAATAATGTACAGACTGGTGCTGACTGACAGCTTTAAAAAGTTACCAGACCAAATTATGTATCCCTACACCGAACCATAATATCTACAAAAACATGTGTTTATCATCTGTCAGCTGTCAGTGAGCACCAAAGAAGCCACGGGGCTACTGTAGGTTGAGCTACGGATGGTGTGGAATACGCCTGGTGTCCACAGAGCAGTTCGTTCACGGTAGGAGTTTACCTGGGAAAGGACTTTTTTCCCTACCAGAAATCTATTATATAGTAGGATATTGGTAAGAAAAAAGACCTTTCAGAGGTAAACTCCTCCCGTGAATGAAGTATATCTTCACCTCACCAGATAATACCAACTGTAAAATACTCTGCTGGCGTGTCTGTCTAGGGGTTAGGAAATACTTTTAATACTCTCAAAGAAATATGTTTAGGTTGATCTGAGAGAAACTGCCCCCCCCCCCCCTTGCTGAG
>CABFVX010003925.1:16103-38778 GCA_902151425.1 Timema shepardi | reverse complement strand
GATGTGTATATGAATTACTATTTAGTAACTTTGTTCACTAGTCAAAATGAATAATTGATTACGGAAAGAGCAACGATATCCAGTAATAGTGGGTTTGAACTTTGAAAACATACCGATCTTTTAACCTCAAACCTCAGGCCGACCTCGGTGGTCTAGGGGTAGAATGCTCGCCTCAAGACCCGATGATCGTGGGTTCAAACCTAACCGAAGTAGTGATGTTTCTTGAGCGATAAAAATCCGTAGCACAACTTCCTTCGGAGGGGAAGTAAAGCCGTCGGTCCCATGTCAAGCGTAGTGTGTAAAAGTAGCCCGGAAGGTGTCTGAAAATACATTTCCTGGCAAAATTGGTAAACCGTTTCACGCTAGCTCAGTAACCACTGCATTTACTAAACTCCCCCGATATATGGGAGTTTTGCCAAATGCTGCAGACAGCACTAACCATCCTCCAAGTTGTTCACTTAAGTCGATTGGTCCTTTTCATTTGGCGTGGAAATTCAGAGCCGTGGGAACAAACGGTTATCTTCAAGAATTTTTATTGTTTTGCAATTTTATTTTCGGAAACGGTTTGTTCAAGAATAGAAGCATGTTGATTAAGTTATACTTTTTATATACACACCTCCCCTATAATTATAACAGTGATTGAATATTGATAAAACCAACATTTTTCAATATAAAGCTGCCGGCTTTTATAACAAAAAATAAGAAAATGTAACAATTAATAAACATTGATACATTATCATAGAAGGGGTGTTGAAAATATTAACATAAACATTTCACTCGTTCTCAAGAAAACTGGTATTTCCAAACGTGTGATTTTTCCGCAAGATCTGTCTGGTAGCTGGCGCCACCTTCAGTTTCCATGAACCATCTGTTCTTGTTGGCGCGGAAGAATACTTCGGTCGGTTGTGAAGCCACGCCACGCCTTTCACTCTCCCACCCACCATCCCACAAAATAAGGTTCAGACTTGCATTCGACAGAGGCAAGGGCCTTAAGAAGATGGTTGATATAGAATCAACAACAAACTCTCAGGTTAGTACACAATAAACAATCAAGAGTTTTCCAGGTAGATAAACAATTGGTCCTTCGGGTCGAAAGATATATTTGTATTATAATGTCTCCGCTATCTTTGTCTTTGTATCCGTGTCCCTCCGCTGTGAATCGACTCGCGCGATAAATAAATAACCCGGTGCGTGTGTCAGATCACGAGCTGTGACGTCACAGGACCTACAAAACCAGCTCGCCAGCCTGAGAGAGATAGAAAAGAGTAGTTTCAAAGTCTCTGTCAAGGTATGTTTTAAACGGTTACTAAAAAAAATCCGACAGAAAAAAAAAGAATTAGTCGAATGAAATGGTTTGTTGTCTTGTTTCTGTAATCCTACGAGCTCGTGTGTGTGTAATGTCCTGGGTTCGCTACAAGGGGAGGGAAGTCTTACGACATTGCCGCGACCTTTTCACAACGATGACGTCAATTTCAACGGGGGTGGGGGGAGGGCACATCCAGTCCAAGCAATGCAGACTTGAATTCAGGCCGTTTATAGCAAGCAGTTCCACATGACTGGAGCACAATCAAATGGGACACGTGTTTATATTAAATGTTTCCATTGTTGAGTCTCTTATCCACCGCTGAAGTGGGCCCACCATGTTAGGGTACACGGGGGAAATCCCATCAAAAACATATTTCCAGGACTACTTTTGTATCTTAGAACCTCTGCTTTAAAAAAAAATTAAGTACGACAGACATATTTTAACCATAATCTAAAGTGCATCAGAAAGGTGTCATGATCGTCTAACAGATGGCAGCACTAACTATTTGAGTCAAAATTATATTATTATTATTAGCACCACGTCTTACTACCCGTTCGGGTTATACGCACTTACGCTAATGTGTAATGGTAGGGTGATTTAAAAACAACCACGAGTAAGAGTCAAACCCGGTACAGCAAATATAAAATCTTTAAATATACAAGTAAATTTTACCAAGTAAGATTAATCCCATTTGGATTTAACATAATCTCAGGAAGTTATATAGATCAAAATAGGAGAACAGATATGAAGGGGGCATGATCCCTCGGGAAGCATGCAAGGGAAAAGATCAGATAAAAAAAAGTATGGTGAGGGTTTGGTTACATTTTTTCAACTAATTAAGTTTTATGTGAGTAAATTCAAAGGATAATTTTAAGTTTATAAGAATTTAAATAGTTTCAGTTTAAAAGAAAGTTAGGAAGTTTGATTAATTAATAGACGATCTTGGAAATCAGAATAAATATATTATTTCACCAATGGTGCATTTTGTGAATGAGAATTAAGATATGAATCTTAATATTTGTGTGAAGCAGCAATTTAATTAATTACATTTCAATAAATTCAACTAAATTGATTAAGATATTAAAGGAATCACAGATTGAGCTGATGAGCTGAAGGATAAGATTTAAGATATTTAAAGAAATTAATTTAGATATGCAGTGGAGTACAGTATTTCAGTAAGTTAAGGTGAGTGGAAATAAGAAGTCAATAGTGTCTTGTTTAAAAGCATTTTTTCATATATAAGAGTTAAGGTGTATTGGTTGAGAAGTTAAGGTTTATTCAGATATGGACTTAGCTATGGGCAAGCCATGATCTAGATTATGCAATCGTCGTAATGAGTTTAAAGATGGCCCGAGGGCATCTAGCAGCGTTGAGGAGTTAAGGTGTATTAATTAAGGCATAGACTTAGCTATGGGCAAACCATGATTAATAATTTCACTTTTCTGGTGAGTCAATGAACCACCAAGGATCAGATAGCAGGTATTCACAAGCATAGAGCGAGCACAACGCAGCCTATGGAGATGTCAGTAATAATTATAATGAGGCAAAGGCCTAAATTTTTCACTAATATGTGATAAATGTGCAACGGTAAAATCTACATTGAAATTGATAGATATGGAGAAGATTATGAAGAGGTTTAAAGGGATATTCTGTGATTACGTAATGTAATACTGATGTATCAACAAGGATAATGAGAACTAATTAGGGTATTATACATAATTAAGTTAATGAAACAGATTTTCAATTATGATTTCATTTTATTTAAGTGCCTAAGGCAAATAGGCAACATTCAAAAGTTTTGATCAAGAGAAATAATATAGTTAAAGATTTTTTCACTAATGAGAAAATAATTACTCAATTAGAAAGAGGAAAATGATTTTCAATATTTCACGGTAGTGTGACATGATTTCATACTAATTTCAAGTACTTTATGAATCCAAAATTGTCTTATATCCATTTCAACTATTTTAAACAAAATAAGGTTAGGTTAATATTGTATATTTTATGTGCTCACACCAAAACATGTTGACAATACGAAGGGTAGAAAAAGAAAGTAGGTAAAGTTTAAACAGCTGTGTCACTAGTGAAGGTAAAGAAAGTAGAAGGGTTTAACAGCTGTCTCACTAGTGAAGGTATGGAAAGTAAAAAGGTAGTTTGACCTTGAGTAAAGGGAGCCAGGGTTCACAAACAACTGAATATTATAAAAGAACTGATGTTAATATTAATTGACTGAATATGTAATAATGTAATAACTGATGTTAAGATTAATTGACTGAAAATGTAATATGCCTTGTTCAATGGCAAGCCATTAATAGTTCTATGATAATAAATTAAATGAGGTCACATTAATAAATAAACATTAATCAAATCAATAAAAAGTTAAACAAATATTTGTGAGACACTTGACCCATTTTTCAAGTATACCCTGATTTTTGTTGGAAGAACAGTAGAGAAAATTCAATCATATTTTATTGTGGTGAACATTGATAAAATTCTACCATATCATTAGTGTTATTTTATAGGTATTGGTAATATCTATCAAAAGTAACAGCTGCAGATCACATGGACTCGTATGAATATATTAAGACTGTTTTAGTAACTTTAGTAACTAACTTTTACTGTTCTTCTTACCAAAATCATACTTTATATTTAACATGGTGTCTACTAAACTTGACCAAAGAAATCCCCGACCTTTTCCCTGATCATTTCCTAAAATTCCCAACTAAAAAAGTATGTCACATCCTTCTAACTCACCCCCCCCCCCTCTACCATATCATTAGTGTTATTTTATAGGTATTGGTAATATCTATCAAAAGTAACAGCTGCAGATCACATGGACTGTCGTATGAATATATTAAGACTGTTTTAGTAACTAACTTTTACTGTTCTTCCTACCAAAATCATACTTTAGGAAGTAAAACTTTTTCTTTCTAAACATTGATATTTTACTTTCTTATTAGTGCGGCAATGAATGAACTTTCAAGTTGATAATGCCATATATTAATTAAGCAGCCCAATTACTGTTATTTGAAAGGTAGGTCTACCTATTGATGTTAACTATTAAGAGTAAGGTGACCTGGTGGTCTAGGGGTAAGGTGTCAGACTTCTATGCTGGGGGTCCGGGGTTCAATCTTCGGTCCCGGCACAGATTTATCTGATTGCCAAACCCTTCCTTCACCTCTGATAATACGTGTATTAATCACAACTTGTAAATGTGTGGAATGCCAGGCCTTCACCGTGGTTCGAATTCCACGTTAAACTGTAGGTCCTCCATTTCATCTCACAATCACCCTACCATTACAGTTTAGCGTAAGCGTGTATAACCCGAACGGGTAGTAAGACGTGTACCCACGCTGGTTTCCATTTCCAAATCGTTCACGAGCACCGAGTTTTTGGGAGTACCGTCAATTATTGACAGCTTTGTGTAGGGTGATCACAGAAATTCCTTTTTCAAATTCTCCGACTTTTCCACGTTTTCCATACAAAATTTTTCCCTGTTCATGTATTGTAAAACTGTTGGCCACTAAGTATGGGTCGATCTCCAACGACACACACGTTTGAATTATCTGTGACCTGCACTGGTGAGCATGTTGACAAAGGTGTCAGTCAGTCCAGGTGTTAGAAAGGTCTAGGCTCAGATGCACGTAATTTGTTAAGATTAACAAGAAACTATTCAAAACAATGGAGATTGAAATACTTGAACGGATGTCTCGTGAATTTTAATGTGCTATCCCATTCCACCTAAACAAAGTTTACACACATGGACGGGCATTAGATAGCTTAAAGATGTATCTACTTCTTCAGATTTGCATTCTAATATCATATTATTGGCTACAAAGCTATGGCGAAAAGGGTAAATCACGCTCGTATATAAATTTATAATTTACAACCCAATACTCGGCCATTTTACCGCGACGATGAATATTCTTTACTAACCATAAATATATTGGAACACTTTACTTTATCTTTGGGGCTTGACCTGGAATAGTGGGGACCTCTCTTAATTTATTAATTCGAACTGAATTAGGTCACCCAGGAACTTTAATTGGAGATGATCAAATTTATAATGTAATTGTTACAGTTATAATTTTCTTCGTGGTAATACCCATTCTTATCTATGGTTGTGATAATATACAATAATGGAAATGAGTAAACAAAAAAAATGTTTCTCTTGTTTTGATAAAATAATGATAACTCATTTTTTTTAGCTTCCAAATTCCCTGACTATTCCCGGTTTGTGGCAAATTCGTAGCATAGAATATTCTAATAGAGGAAAGCAGGATCACATGATATGGTTACAGGAAAGTAGATATAGTAACTTTCCTGGCTTTCTTCCTATAAGAATTGTTAGATAACCGAAATGTTATCTTATAAAACATGTGTTTTAAACTTGAAAGTCAAAGTGAAGTTACCCTCTTCTGTGGCCGCATGATCTAAGACGCTATTCTAGCAGTAGACTTAAAAGTTTCTTTATCGTCATTGTTTCTTATAATTCATTTTCAGCACACAAGTTACTGTCATGCTAACTTTAATATATGGTACTTTTGAAACCCGAAACATGCCTGGAATGATTCAGTTTGTGAAACTTAGAAAACGTCGGTCTGGCCTCTGAACATTGACGAAATTGTGAAACATGTATTAGGTTTGGAAGTTAAGCTTTTATATAGGAAGAATGGGTAGAAATATCTCATAGCTTTGAAAATTACTTTTCAAAAAGTATAAAGACTTATTTAGTCAATGTTTAGTAATTATTATAGTTTGAAACATTTCGAGCTCGCTCACGACCAATTACAATTCAGATCATTCCTCTCCGCCTCTCAAAACCAGTGAACGGCTTCACCTTTACAGGGCCAACATGACCCGCGGCCCGGAAACCGAGTTTCAAGGTCACCAATAATCTGATTACACATTAACCGACAGATACCGACCAACAAGACGCGTTCTTTGCACGATACGTATCACAGGTAGCTGGCGCTAGAACCCAGAGTTACGCGATAGCAAAATATGTTGTGGCCTTAGCTACCAATGACATGCGTGGAATTTTATATAGCTCTAACAATGTCATGATTTGAAACCTCAAATGTCATACCATGAACTTTTAAGAAAAAGAAAACACATTTTACAATGAGAAAAAAACCAGTGTTACTGGAAAAAACTGAAGTAATATATCTGCAACAATGATAAAACTGTGACTTACGACATTTTGATAAATGTAGATAGTAATAAAGTAAAGTGCGCTTACCCACTCTACCGATTGCGAGGGTCTTCGTTGTCGTTGAACACAAAACAGCTTTGTAAGAGGTTTCAAAAATACTTATTTAAAATAATGCACGATAATATCCCTCAAATACACAAATCACTCGCTTGATATTCAAACTTTTAATGGGAAAATCATAGATCAATTTGGAGTAATTCGTCAGGTAGTTCATTCACTTCACTTCACTTTTTAACTCCTGGAGCAACAGTTTAAAAACAACTGTCGTTGAGTAGGGTGAATCTCTTCTAAGCACTTCACTCGATACTTTTATTAATAGATTATACACAGGAAAGAGGTCCAATCCATAGAATACGCCACCAGACGTGTGTTAATATGACATACAACAATTCATAACATAAACATTACAATATGTACACACAAGATTCAGCTTTCGTCCAGTTTGGCCTAAACAACAATCTGCGCAAAGTAACGTAAATCTTCAGACTTCAATGACAAGTGACAACTTTGTGTTTGGGACGTCATGGTCACGTGAGACGCTTGACTTTCAGTATGACAGCGCTACCTATTAGTAGTTTCTCCAAGCTAATAAGCTTAACCACGTGACTCACACTAGTACCTAGTGGCGTTATAGTGAACTACGTTTGTTGAAATTGAAATCAAATTTGAGAATGGAACCAAAACTTAATATATTAGATTTCTGTTGAGAATTATGAAATGTTTATATCAAAACAAATGTTGAGCTTGTTATAAAATTGAAAAACAAAACCATGCATTCCAGAGGGGGGAGAGGGGGTGGGTAGATAATATAATCAAGTTAGATATTGCCTGTGTGTAAGAACTGCTTTAGCAAAAAGGCTCAAAGGGAGCAGAGCTCCCTCCTGATAGAATTTTTTTTTTAAACTATAGAAATAATATTTTTAAAGAAGATGTAAATTGGTAGTAATATTAAAATCCTTGAGAATATTGTATGATAGTACTAGATACAAGTTATAATAAATATAAAAAACCTTTTTAATCAAAATTGGGTTTGAAGTTTGAATAAAATGCTGCTACAATAGACATGTTTAGTTTAATTTTCCACGCATTGTAATAACAATCCCGGAATTCAATGAACATTTTTTCTCAATTCAATAATCTCAACAAATATCAATATGCCCACGGCAGGTATCGGTACTCAAGAACTTTTGTTATTTCCAGTTGTATTTAAAACTAAACAACCCGTATCTATTGAAGTTATATTTTATTTATCTATCCAAACACTTTTTTTTATCATAAATACTCCAGAAATCTGTATTCGAACTTACAGCTCCTTCCATCCCAGCTTAGAAACAGAAATGTTTACGTCTTAACACACTTTTATTACACATGTGCGTTTATGATTTATTATAGCCGCAGTCTTCATCACCATCCGAAATTAAAACTCGTACAAAGGGCAGCATAAATGTTGACCTTGAATCATCGGCGGGTTTGTTTCTGATAGCTCTAAGTAGGCCTACCTAGCTATCTCGCATGTTGCGATGTGTAATATAGGGGCTGGATGGATATGGGGGTGGGGTGGGGATTTGGTATATTGATGGTGCCTGCAGGGGGACACACACTGGTTCTTTTATTTAGTTCTAGATAACAAGGCAGTTTACGAAGTAATTGCCTTTTGTGTGTTAGGTTTGCCGCTGTCAATAACATACTCTTATTAATGTATGTAAAGTGTGGGTTTGTCAGGAGAAACACAAGAGCAAGGTAAATGTGGTTAGAGTGAGATAGCTAGGAAATGTGTGTGGTAAAACTTGTATAGACAGTCAGTGATGAATGAGAGCTGAAGGAGTGAGATTAAAAGGGAATACAACAGGACAAGATAGTTTGGACAAGTTGAGAGGATGAGTGTGGATAGTGACGAAACAAATATATGAAGGTAGAGTGTGTGGATCAAAAGGAAGGGGACGTGGCTAAATGTTGTAGACGAATATGTGAAAAAGAGAAACATTAAGAGTTTTAAGAATAAAAGAGCGTGTGTGGATGTTGTTGAAGAAGGGAGTATGCAAGGATAGGGAAGTGTGGAGAAAGTTAGTGAGGATGGATTGAGTACGGAGTTGTTTTGTGAGCTAAATGCACAGTTTCTTGCCTATCCCGTAAGGGAACTGCGTAATTAGGTATGTATGTATAAAGGGCACCGACCACATTTCTAAGGGCACACCAAGCTCATTTTGGCTCTAATTCCCTCATTCCCCCACCTAAACCTTCCTTGTACATGAAAAATCACAGACTATGTCCGTAACCTAAGAATAATGAATGGCCCTGAGCACAGGACAACATCTGGATAGATCAGTGTTAGAGCATCGACACTCTAAACCAAGGGTCCTAAGTTCGATTCTTGGTTTAAAAGGTGTTGTCAGTTTTTCACTATACCATATTTAATATGTTATTATTATTATTAGCACCGCGTCTTACTACCCATTCAGGCTATACGCACTTACGCTAATGTGTAATGGTAGGGTGATTGTGAGATGAAATGGAGGACCTACAGTTTAACGTGGAATCCGAACCACGGTGGAGGCCTGGCATTCCTCACATTCACAAGATGTCTTGTCAGAGGTGAAGGAAGGGTTTGGTAATCAGATAAATCTGTGCCGGGACCGAGGATTGAACCCCGGGTGCTAGCACATAAGTCTGACACCTTACCCCTAGACCACCAAGTCATTTACCCCTGTGTATGGCTGTCGAATGCTACCGGTAATATTTTTTTTTAATTAGATGCCTCTAGGGCAGTGACTTCCAACCTTTTCCAGGGTTTGATTCCAATTTTTGTCTTTGTGATCGTCGTGACACCTTGATAACCCGTAAGTATTCATATTTTAGTTTTTAAATTTATTATTTTCCCTGAATCTTACCACCCATCCAGGCTAATTACATTTGTGAGGTACCATATGTAGAATTTAGAAGAATTGTATCTTTATCTGCACCGAGGAAGGAAGAAAGAGGAAACTGTCGATGAAAATTCACCCCTAGTAGCCCCGATCAGAATTTTAATCCTAACATCACAGACAAACTAAACAGGCATGATGTTAAGCTTGCGTGTTTGATTTAATAATTATAAATTGCTCTTATTGGTCATATAGATGCAAATAGGATGCCTCGAAAGAGAACCGGCGAGCTAAGCGGGTGTTTTGGAAATAACGCCAGCAGTATACCTCGCCTAAACATCAATAACTTAACTGTATTGTTTCAAGCGCTTACGCTTACATTTGAATTTAGCACCAAATGATAATCTTTAAAAATACTTTTAAAAAAGCAGACAAAAAGCATTAACTTCTACCACCAGCATTGCGAGCCGCCCCTGGGTCAGGACCCCCAGGTTGTATGTAAACCATTAATCATATCATATTTGAGAATATCTGAGGAGTGAAATAAATCTAGGGGGTGAGGAAAATATATCCAATAGAGGGGGAGGGGGAGACTATTCCCCTATCCCCCACCATATTCTGCCAACCACTTGGTATCAGAACTTCTATTAAAGAAAGCGTCTTAATCGTTTAAAGAAAAAAAAAATCTATAAAAGTATTGAGATCCCAGATAGGAAGTTTGGAACACCTGAATACATTTGTTTAAAGAAAGGAAATATTGGTTTGGCTCCAATCTTTCATCTAAGAACTAGTTTTAGTTACTAGAAAGCTGGTTCCTTGATTCTTAGTCATTTAAATTATAAAAATAATCTTAATATAATAAATACAACAATGAAATTTATACGCTTGAATAAATGACTCCAGGGATTTACAGTAGGGCTCAGGGTGCTATGTATAGCCCAGGGTGGTAAATTTTGTAATAAAAAAACAACTATTGATTTTAAAAAGTTTAACATTATTCATCTCTTTGTTGCTCTAAAAACAAAATTTAAATAAAAAAAATATTGAAATAAAAGCCGGCAGCTGAAGATTAGCTGAACAAAGAAAAACTTGGTTTGAGTTTTTTTTAGCGATTGTTGCAGTCCGAGTCAGGGGTGAATAGGCTACATGCGAGGTTGTATTATAGTAAGTCCCTTATCACTATCTTTCATACAAGGCTACATGCGAGGTTGTATTATAGTAGTCTTTCATACAAGACTTCTCTGATTGGTGTTTAGTCTATAGTTTGCACAAGATGGACGTCTGAAAGGGGGGGGAGAGGGGTGACTTGAGGGTGGGAGTGGCTGAAGGGGTTTCTGGGTTGTGTGGAGGAGAGGGATGGGTCAAGATCTGTGTAGCCCCTAAACGGCAAAAATATACATCTGCCACTGTCCAATGTCATATGTAGAAATTTATTTCCGAAAGGATTTCTATTCGTCGTGGCTTGTGATGAGTCCTACAACAGGAAATTGTGAGGATTTTTTTTAACATAAAATATTTCTTGAACGAATTGAAACTTCTTTTAATCACAATTTATATTTTAATTGCTATAAATTTTACAAGACACCAATAACATGGTGTCTACTAAATTTGACCAATGAAATCCCCGACCTTTTCCCCGATTTCCCCTGATCATTTCCTAAAATTCCTGACTAAAAAAGTATGTCACATCCTTCTAACTCGCCGCCCTCCTTCCACGGTTTTCTATTATTATTTTTAAAAATAATAATTATTTTTAAAATTTTAATTAAAATTGTTTACTAGGAATTAAAAATATATTACACAGCTACAAACAAAAAAAGACATTATAATTTACTGATTATTGTATTTCATATTTTGAGTAAAACAACATTTTCCCGTATTTTTGATGTGATTTACCAAATTCCCGACTTATTCCCGTTTTTTCCCGATCACTTCAAATTCCTGGCTAATTCCTGTTTTCCCTGATTTTCTCGGATAGTAAACACCAATAAACAACTCGCCAAAGCATTGAAAAGGAATATAAGCACAGCCACCTCAACAAAATGTTGTGCCGAAATTAACTTTAATTTTGGCGCCCCCCTCCTCTCGTCACATAATTTTGGTCTAAACATCGTTTCATGACCTTGAAAGTAAATAATTACAAGACAAAAATTAATGGATGTCCGTGTTGGTTTGTCTTGATTATGTAAGCTATATAAAACTAAAACATTCTATTTTATCTAAAATATAAATAATAATCCTTAATTTTTTTTTTTAAATTCTTGAGCTATTTAAATATTGTAAATTTATTTTTATAAACTAGAAACTCATTTATATGAATCACTATTATCTGTAACACTATTTTGACTAAATATAAAAAAAAAACTGTATTAATATTAACTGAAAAGCTTCAATTACAAACATGTTCTACAGTTACTGTTAATTTTTATTTTAAATTTAGTTTGTAACAAGCAATCACATTTTATTTCTCATTCTGTATCATAATGTAAATAAAAGTCTTATTTCCAAGAAATATTGGGCATGTAAAATTTTATACATCCCTCTCAGTAAAATATTTCCAAAATTACGGATTATACAGACTGGACCTGATACTATCAAATTCGGATGGACGAGTTCCTAGTGTAAGTACTTTCTGTAGGGCCTAACGAACATCGACAGAGTGTTGAAGGTAGAGGAATCTATGTAAGGTTTCGAGGATTAGAAATAAGACTAAGACCTTTAGCAATGATTGTTTTTTATTAATTATCTGTTTCTTATATAGCATCTGCAGTAGAGCACCCCAGGCAGTAAGAGCCTGATACTTTTAAACCCCCTCCCCCCCCCAAACGTTCTAGTAAAATTCTAGATAAGACCTCTAATGTCGCTTATAGGTGGTTCAGAACCAATTTTATTTTTTATTTTGTTTCCTCTTCTGTTCATAATTATTTTTCAAATTTTGAATTTGCAATTCGAAGGTAAATTGGAGATTTGTATTCGTAAAATAGTGGATTCGACCCACCTCTATAAAATACCCATCAATTTATTTAGCAGTGGTTTTTGATAACAGGTTACTTCATTTTTGGAGGTTTTTTTAGAATGTATTATTATTATTTTTCTAAAGTGACAGCTGCAGATTACATGACTTGATGCATGAAAACATTAAAGTAAAAAAAAAATCTATAGATTTAGTAACTTTTCTAGACGTCGGATAAGGAAGGCACGCACTCCAGTTAGTCACTGTCAGAGGGGTTGGGGTTTGAATCTCGGCCAGGTGCACAAATGGGTACTCCTTAAACAGGTTTACTGATCTTCTCTCCATGAAAATGGAGGTACATTTTTGTCTCAATTCTACCTTCCTCATCCATTCTTTATTGGTGTGAACATGTGATCATTCCATATGGACACAAAGACGCTATGTATAAAAACAAGCTCCGATTTCTTCTTACCTCAACTTCTCTGTCGACGAGTGAATACTTGATCTCAGACAGGATTCGAACCAAAACCTTTTGTAGAAGCACAGCTTCCAGAGGGGGAGTGGGAGAGGGGTTGAAGAACCAACCACAAGGTTTAGGGAATCGCAATCCTACTTTTCAGTTCTGAAAAGTCTTAAATTGTGGCCTGCAAATGCTATTTTTTCTGTCCTTTGGTTTTCATTTTAATTTGTTAGAAAAGGTGGTGAAATAAAGGAATAACTAAACTTCATCATCATCAACTGTTTCCAGCCTTGGGTTGGGCCGGTTTAGTAAGATGCCTCCATCTTCCTCTATCCTTCCTAAGTTAATTGCTGCCATTCTTCTCCTCTCACTTGCACACTTAGTTATCTCCTCCTCCAATATCTTTCTTGACCTCCCTTGTTGTATTTTTTCTACATACTTAATTTCCATTATTAAATAACTAACTAGTTTATGTAGAGGCCTATATTTTCTTTACCCGCCTCGGTGGCGTTGTTGGCTAACGCGCTTGTCGTATTGAGCTCGACTGCTGAGGACGGGGAGATCGAGGTTCGAATCTCGGTCGGGTGAACTGGGAGGGGTTTTTTCTTAAATGGTTTTCCACTCTCCCTCCACGCAAATGCGGGTTCACTTCCTCTAATTCAACCTTCCCAATTCCTAATCCATTAACGTAATTAGTACTTAAAGCGTATAACCCGAATGGGTAGTAAGACGCGGTGTTAAATATTATTATTATTATATTTTTTTAAATAAACTTTTGATTGACTTGTAGTCGTATAGTTCAATGTTATGTACAGCACGTTATTGCCATTTGTATCAACTTTAAGAGGTCAGCACCTTAATTTGTATCATAAAAAAGCAAAGTCACAATTATATTTTTTTTACCAAATTAAAAATCAGATCTGTTCCCTCAGTGAAAAGTTTAGAGACAGCCGATGTAAAGTATACCCTGGCCATATAAAAAGTCTAAAATATAACATGTCAACACTATTAATTATTAAATTTGTTTTTTATTTCAGGAAAAAAACTCACATTTGCAAACAGTGGTATTATGGAATAGACAGTTTGGCACTAGAGCATATGGCTAAAACAAAAAAACAACTGGTTTGAGTTCCTTAGAAATTTTTTTATAAAAAAATTCAATTACACATTTTACAACTTACATACACACAGACCTTTCATCATTAAAAACATTACAGTAAAAAATACAATATTTACATATCATTATAATGGTATAAAAAAATATTAGTGGCATGGAGATAATCATACAAAAATTCTTCTTTTTTAAAAAAATTGTTTTGAAATAATTCTTCATGGCAAGATATATCTCCGTAAGTTTGTACCAACATTACAATGTAATGACTTGAGCTGTAAGGTTGGTCATACTGTGTGGTCCGTCGAAATTTATTCCCTACAATAGTAAATATGACAGTAACATCTCGATAACTTCAACTAACCATAGGACAATGTAGGTACAGTTGGGGACATGTGTTACATAAAGTAATTACGTATTTATACCGTTCGGAAAGTACAGACGTCTCGCGTAAGAGTTGTATTTCGATAATTCACCTTGATGCAAGGAAATATTTTGTTGTTTTATTGTACACAAATATTTATATTAAAACTGTTAAAAAAACACATTTTTAAATCCTGTTTTACTTTTTATTTACAAATATAATACACTTATCAGGATGTTAATAGAACAAAATGTTTATATATGGCATGAAAATATCGATTTTGTAGGCTGCATTTTATGGCGGGGGGTCAATTTTTGTTCAAATTGAATTACCTAGACTCCATTCACCATAGGAGTGGTAGTAACCGACAGTTAGCAGAAGATTTGAAAACGGATAAAAAGAAACAAATAATTAAAACAAAAATTGTCCGTTTTAAAAGTTTTGATCGCAAAAAAATGACAAAAATAAATAAATCAATATTTGGTCTTGCAGATCATATGGTTTGGCGAATGGATACATGAAAGTAGATCTGCTAGCTTTTATTACCCGTCAAGTTAGCACCACTACTATGGCGAACGGACTATAACTATAGTAGTGTACCAAACAAATATGTTTTAGTTAGTTGTGAAGTTTATAAAATCTCATTTGTGAAAGATTAAAGTAATGTCAGGAATAAAATTTCAAGTTTATGATAACTATATTGAGTTATTGTTTCAAAATTTTTATACAAACATAAAATCGTTTGAGGTTTATAAATTTAAACCAACCTTTTTTTTTTTTTTCAAATTCGAGTTTAAATTATCTAATAAAATATCACTTATAGATTTTCAATTTTTAAGTAAATAAGTAATGGAGGAAAAGGAAGAACATATAAAAGTAAAAAGAAAAAAACACATATTTGTAGCGTATGAAATGTGTGTCAGTGTTCTTACTTTTATCTGTGCTTCTTTTTTCTACAACTCTATCATATTTATGTAATCGCATTTTATATTTAGCTTAATTCACTTTATTTCAAACATTCATTACTAATTCGATATCAATTGTGTATTTGGAAGCATAAAAAATAAAAATGTATATTTTTTCCAAATAGAATTATAGGAATAGGTTAGTTTATTAGACTCTATTTATTCAAATGGAAGTTAATAACCTTTTTATTTAATTAGTTACCAGTTTAGTAATTAGAATACTACACGATAAATCGATAAAAATTAAATAATTGCTTTTCCACCTTCACGCAGCCTACAAGACTAAACTTCATCGCCACAGTCACACGTATTCTTCTGAAGGTTTGACAGCACTGTTAGGTAGCCTCAAGGAACTCACCCCTCTGGGGCTCACGGAATCGGGGAGCTCCGCAATGTCTTTGAAAACACCTACCAAGGACTCAAAATTGGGGCCCCAATTCAACAAATAGTCCCAGCCTAGAGCTGCAGTCGAAGAAGGGGACCCATTGTGAGGTCTGTACATTGGAGCGCCCATGTGCGTGGACAAATCGTCGTCCGACGCTACGAGGGTGCTGAACGAGCCGCGGAAAGAGGAATCGAACCCGTCATAAGCCACTGGGACAGGAGGTAGCGGAGGTTTATTGTTATTATTGTTATTGTTTGTGTTCCCTGTCGTGCCAACCACAGTCTCGTCCCCGCGCTTGTCGTTGTCGTACTCGAACTCAGAGCAGGTGAAGGAATCGTTACCACTCTCGTCAGTGGTCGTGGAGGAGTTGTTGTCGAGGTGCGTGTCAGGGAGGTCTACCACTCCGTTGACACCTCCGTGGTGGAGGTGATGTAGCGAGGCAGTCGCGACCCCTCCTGGTTCTAGCAGCCTCCCTCTCGCCCGGGGGGCCTCGCTAGAGCTGGACACGGCATCCAGGGTGCTCACGAGACTAGATGTCCTCGGCCGGGAATTGAGCCTGTCGATCTCTTCGGCGGTGAGCCCCATGGATGTCGTGGTGGGATCCCCGGGGGTCTTCCTACCGGCCGAGCTGCTCTGTCCACTCAGCTGGCTCATCACCGGACTGTTTAGACTCCTCTCCGAGTTGCTATGGAGAGCGTCCTTCCCACCTGAAGATGACGTTGTGGCGAGCAGCGCGGACTGTAGCGGTTTCCCGCTGATGTCCTGCAGCGTGAGGATCCTTGGTGCTTGCTGTGAGGACAACTCGCTGCTTGGACTGAGCCTCGCAAGTGGAGTACTCTGGTGCTGGAGGGCCAGCTTGGGGTTGTTGGACGACTGGGTGTTGGCAGCGCTGGGGGGAGAGTCCACCCTTGACACAGGTGGGGGCGGCACCACAGTACGAGGGCTGTAGCCGTGGGGCGAGTGCCTGTGTTGTGACTGAGTTGCCGTCGGCTGGTGCTTGTGGTGGTAGCCGCTGCTGGGGGGTGGCAGGTGTGGGGGGGCGGCCTTGTATTTCCGTACGTTGGCCCCCTCCCTGTACCCCTTGTAGTGAAATACTATGTCAATGTCTGAAGGGGCTATGGAACTAGCGTTTTCCAAGTCGTAGTGTTCCGGTATGTCTAGATCGTTGGTGCCAGGGGGAGGGGGGTTGGGTGGTGGTAACGGGGGTGGTTGGTCCTCCCTCATGGGTATAGACTTGTTCACTACTTCTCTCTCTATGATGTCCGGACGCTGAGGTCTCGGTTCCGAAGAAACAATCTCTCTCTCTTTGTACTTTTTGGAAATGAGCTCTGGACCGACCAAATGGTGCCCGGCTGTAACCCCCCTCATGACGTCTCCGTTGTCAGGGTGGAACCCCACGTTCACCCCCTCCCCTGAGTGTAGGTTACGCCCTAAGACGCCACCTTCGATCCCTGACGACGCCAACCCGCCCCCGGTCACGAGGGTTGCGCCACCGTTTTGTTTTGTGTGTCCGGCCTTCTTCTCTTTGCTTTGTTTGCGCAGACGGAAGACAGCAATGATGAGCAGCCCGATCAGCAGACAGACGAAGAACACGATGACTAGCATTATCCCGACCTTTCGCAGGGCACCACTTTCCACCTCCCCCAGCCCCAGGGAACCCTGGCACCCCTGGACGACCTTGCCGTGTTGCGTTGTCTGGGGAAATATGGTGCCGGAGCCGTTGAAAGGTTGGACTTCGTGATTCACCGTCAGGTTTGCCAGACAACCTTCAAAACCTGAAACACAACGGACAATACCTTCAAAACCTGAAACACAACAGACAATACCTTCAAAACCTGAAACACAACAGATAACGTCTTCAAAACCTGAAACACAATGGACAATTTCTTAAAAGTAACTTTCTCTCTAAATTGGTTTTGTTTTGAAAATTAACTAGCCAATCAAATTGTTTTATAGTAATAATGTTTGAATATGAGTCATGTCTAAGTTATAGTATATTTTTTATTATAACTATAAGTTATTAATTATTTTATCATAAGCTTAATTTTTTCAACAAAACTAATTATGATCTATATCACCAATGACAGCGAATATCGCCGATACTTGTATGTGATACTAAAAAATCTGTATTTTACTAAATGTGGGTCAAATCCAATATCAAATTCACTATTTAACAAATTCATATCTTGAATATGAATTGTTTTATCTACAAATTCAGTCTCAAATTAAAAATTGAATCCAAATTTTATAAAGAATTATGTAGAAATATAATTGGATAGTATATTAGATAAATACCAGCTAAATATTGACATTTTTTGGTTATATACATTCATTATAACATTTGTACAATCAGTTAAGTGTGAAATTAATGATCTTGGATCTGGTTGTTGAGTTTTTTCTACAATTATTTTGGAGCTGAGCCATTAATAAGAAGTTTAAGAACTAAAATAAAAATTTGAAAAATATATAAAAATGTTTTAATCAAGTATCCAATATTTTCTCGAATCGTAGAAATATTATTTTCATGTCGAGCCCTACTAATTCAAAATGGTCAATGAACGCGTGTAGCGACTGACCTGCGGCCGCGGAGTCTGTGGTGTCCCTCTTGGCCCCGCCCACGCTGAGAGCGGTGAGGTAAGGGTCGAGGAAGTCGTGCACCCCCGCAAGGTCCAGGACGTCACCCACTCTCACCGAGTCGAGGTACAGGCGCAGCCCCCGCGCGGGGTGAGAGTGCAGAGTGAGGTTGTGCCACTGACCATCCGCCAAGGGCTCCCCCTCGTTCACTGTCATGTTCACCGGTGTCCTCGTGGTGCCCTGGTGAGACACGTAGGTGAGACGTCCGCCGCGCAGCTGTCGGCAAACAAGGGAATGAGCAGGACGGATTCGAGTGAAACTCCCAGTGCAGACAATATGGACAATGTAGCCAGGGCCATGCCCACATATTTTTGGTGAGGGGGGGAGGGGGAGCTTAGGGAGGAAGCAGAATGAGGGGAGCTGGGGAATAAATAGATGTTCTAATTGCAGTATAGCGAAAAAAATTCCAATGTTCAAGACATTTATGAGAATAAGTTTTTTTTTGTACGAGACTGTGTCTTGGTATCACCATGCAGTAGAGACAAGGTAAAATATGAAATTTGTATTAATCGATCATTTAGTAAAAAACCCTGTCCACTGCAAGAGAGATGGTTTAGACAAGTGTTTCTCGAACTGTGGTACGCCCCGATCCCCCTTCAAGGGGTACATAATGTTTTTTTTTATTATAACATAATTATGTGATATGGTGAAAATGGTCTATGATGCATTCAAATTGAAAATGTATTAAAAAAAAAAGTGAAAGTTTTGTTGGAATCGGTCGTGGATAAAGTATTGTCCGTTTACAATAATTTAAACCTTTTCTAACAGTTTAAAAATTACACATTTTTGGTCCTCTAATCAACTTATGAACGTATCATGCACGCTTTCTCTATCCTCCATTTTCTTTCTTTCTATCAACATCATTGACAATACCATGAAGGATTTCCAGCCACCGGTCAGGTGTGCTTGGAACCTAAACCCCTCCGACGTATCCTTTCTCCCCGCCAAATTTCCTCCTCCATACTTTTCTGTACTCCCTTCAGCCACTTGCTCCTTGGTCTTTCTCTCAGCCTCCTGCTCCCCCACTTCACTATCCAACATCTTCTTTGGTATGTTCTCCTCACATGACTGTACCACCTTAGTCCTACCTTCTCTTTCCTGTCTTGGCTTCTCATCAACTATTCCTCTCGCCCTCTCATTTCTCATCCTATCCATCCTTACTCCTCCTATATTGCTTCTCTGTCTTATTTACCCCACAAAATAAATATAAACCGTAAAGACAGAGAAGTAATGTAGGAGTGACAAGGATGGATACGATGAGAATGAGAGGGTAAGAGGAATATAAATAAAATATATATTCTTATAGTAAGCTACTTAATTGTCTTACATCATTACCAACTATAACCAAACAAGATTATTTTGGTAACACTCGAAAATTATTTGAAAGTAATTGATAAATTTACAAGTTTACGAGACTAAAACATCTTTGTTGGGGGCTCGACTGGGAATTCTGTGAGATGACCATTTGTCGACCCCCGACCTACGGAATGTCTTACCGTGCAGTGATCCAACTTGAAACGTTCTACAACAGCTAGGAGCAGATCTACCTGATAATGTTAATTCCATGATTGAAGACCTAAAACGTCAACCTCTTGTGTCTTTTGAGTATCTCACCTCGACCGACGTATAGTCCTTGTTGGTAGCACTGTAGAGTATCAGCCCGTCCTCGCTCATGGTCCGGAACATGAGGCCGAGACTCTTAGCCGGCGAGGTCGGCGCGGCCGGGTCCTGTTCTTTCCTATTCCCCCACAGCGTGGAGCCACCGTACATCCCTTCCAGGAGGTGCATCCTCCGATGTTTCTCGGACACTCTGAACTCTACGAAACCTCCCTCCGACAACCTGAAAGTGTTAACAAGTCGATGTTAAGGTTTCCGATTGAAACAGACTTAGCGCGTTTGTCTGTGTACCCTTGGGTGTGCTCTTATCTTCATGTTTAGTTTATGGATATATATAATATTTAAAGGAAGGTTTATCCACATTAGGATGGAGGGAGAGTGGGAAACAATTCAGGAAAAACCATCCCGAGTACCCCCCACAGGGATTCAAATGTCGACCTCCTCATCATCAGCAGAGCGGTCTATCAAGAGTGTGGTTCCTAAGACCATCTGACAACCGAAACGAATCAGTCAACATTTTATAATTTAGTTAAAATATATTTAAAATTCAGGTCTTTGATTTTAAGCTGCTAATATAGATTTATGATAAACTGATGAACAAGATAAACACATACACTATATATGGGAAGATATTTTGGTGTGGCCGTAGCCATAAACTGGGGTACGACTATAAATTATATTCTATATTTTATGCCTTATGGCAAAACCCGCATCTTGTGAATTTGAAAAATAACACTTGAACTCGGGGCGCCAAGGGCACTGATTTTGATTCTCATGTTCAAATGTCATTTTTAAAATTCACAAATGACCAAGAAATATGTTTTTGTGCACACACCAACTAGATACAAATTTTAGAAATGAGCGCTACAAACTTTGCAAGCCTCAGCTCTACTCCGATCAGATGGACCCCAAATTATAAAGCCTTTGGTTTCAAAGTCTCACCTGACAGATCTGAGTGCCTCATCGCAGTTGGGGGCCACCACCGTCTCGGAGCACACGCACGCCGCCTTGTTCCACCGGTCGAGACACGAACCCAACGCCCCGCAATGCGAGGACCCCAACTCGGCCACCTCGTTGGACAGGGTGCAGGGGCTTTGCCCTCTCCCGCAAGTCGAGTCCACGCCCCTCGAACGCACGGGGCTGCTCAGGTTGAGCGCGCGGCCGTTCACCGACACACTGTGCACGCATCCCACCAGATCATCCGAGTGCACCTGGCTGGGTCGCTCCAAAATGGCGTCAGCCGAGGGCAGACCACCCACATACATCGGCTGATTGTTGAAATTGAGAGTCCTGCAAGGAAAATTAATAAAATACATTATTATTATTATTATTATTATTAGCACCACGTCTTACTACCCGTTCGGGTTATACGCACTTACGCTAATGTGTAATGGTAGGGTGATTGTGAGATGAAATGGAGGACCTACAGTTTAACGTGGAATCCGAACCACGGTGGAGGCCTGGCATTCCCCACATTCACAAGATGTCTTGTCAGAGGTGAAGGAAGGGTTTGGTATTCAGATAAATCTGTGCCGGGACCGAGGATTGAACCCCGGCCGCCAGCACAGAAGTCTGACACCTTACCCCTAGACCACCAGGTCACCTAATAAAAGGTATTCATTAATTACTTTTTTTCTTCAGGGTGTCTTATTACCCGTGGGGTTGTTTGTGTACATTAATCACATTAAGGGATAAGGGTAAGGTAGCATTTTAGAGGAAATGTCTCTGGGCTTGCATTTAGGAAGAGTGGGAAACCACATAAATTTGGACTCGTTGATAAAAATAAGTACAATTTCGCAAAGAGTTCACTTGACATTTCTTAAATTTGGTTAAAATAAAAATAAATCTTTGGGAAAAGATATCCAGTGCAAAGGGTTGGAGGAGGGGGGAAGTTATATCATCCAAGATAGAAAATAGGGGAGTAGGATTATACCAAGATGGAGGATATTAATCCTTCCTCCCCCAAAAGTATTATTAATAATGTATTTTTGTATTCCTTCCTAAGCGTTGGAATCAAAATTAATAACACTAAAAACACTGATTATGTTTAAAAAATAACTTTAAATTCTTTCACGAAAAATTAAAAAAAATAATTCTTGCCATCTGTGGTGGGAGGGACTTCAACATAAGTCAATGGCCCCAAATCTCCCTTTTCAAAATATATTTTTGGGTTCAGAGAACATCTGACTGTATAGAAAATTGAGGAGAATATGAAAGTGATTGCGTAATACAATATCAAGGTGTCAATAAATTGGATTCACTCAGAACTTCCTGAATTTAAAATGGTTCCTTTAATAGTGCGTTTCTTTAAGAGAGCGTTTCTTTATTAACTAAAAAAAAAGTAACTAGTGTTATTTTAATAGTGAACACACGTCTATGTCATTAGAGAGATATCCGGATCACTTATTTTCCATGTATTTCCACACAATGACTTCACTTGGGATCAAACCAAATACAACGAAAAAGGTGGAGGGATCAATGCCTTATAGCCCCTAGTGGGGCCCTTTACTTATGAGTATTGCTTGTTCATCTGGTTACCACAGTTTGACAACCTGAAGTTATACTCAACCATGAGGACGAAGCCGGGACAGAGTGGAATAGTCATGACCAAATTGATATGTAAATAAAATAAGCGGAATGATGACATTAAATGTTACCTCTTCCGAATAAATTCATAAATTTTCCAAAGCTATGTTAAAACTTCCATCGCGTATCATAAATATTATCTTGTTCTATTTGTGTGTGTGTTAGCATTTTGAAGGCATTTAAAATGCCAAGGGGGGGGGGGGGGGAAGGGGGGGGGG
>CABFVX010003925.1:0-11680 GCA_902151425.1 Timema shepardi | reverse complement strand
GGGGGGGGGGGGGGGGGGGGGAAATATGATATGTTGCAAAGTTATATAAATTTAAGTATAAAATATTATTTACAAGATTTTAAATTGCTAACACGATTAACATTTTCTGTCCTAAAGTTGGTACATCAATTTATTGTAAAAACATGAAATTACATTATTTTATACTCTTGTTTTGCAAACATTAAGATGTGTTGCACATAGTGGAACAAAACGTCAAGAATAACATGAGGGTTTATTTTAGCTTTAAATGTTTAGTGGCAAAGCTTTATGATTGTCAAATTTAAGTTTTACTATTTAATAAAAGTCGAAGTTGACGAAGCAATGTCAGAGTTTCCGAAGCTTGGCACACCATTAAAACATATACACAGAACAGATATAAATTGTGAACTCACCCTGAGGGTCCAATGTCATCAGCGTAGCAGGCTGCGTCTCCAGGCCTACACTCGTGGCAGATATCTCCGCTGTCGGTACACTTGGCTATACCGAGCGACACCACCCTGCCGTTCCTGGTGGCCGTCACCTTGTGCCACTCCCCGTCACTAAGGCTCCCCCCGACGGTCACTGCCGTGATGGCTGTCCGCGCACCGCCGTACGAGAAGACAGCCCGCCCCCCCACCAGTTCCAGCGCCACAAAGTCCGAGCGGCCGCCTGTCTGGACGCCAAAGTTGTACAGCAACAGGGCATCCGGTTTGGTAGTCGCGAAGACGATAGACACATCATTGGTAGCAGAGTCCAAAGAGGGGAAAGCCATGAAGGAGAGCTCCTTGAAACCGAAGGTGGATCTCTCACAATGTCTACCGTATCTGGCTTCTGGACAGCTGCACTTGTAGCTGGGCTTGAGACTAACGCACAGCCCCCCATAGAGGCAAGGATTGGGTCGGCAGGAGTCCGCCGCAGTCTCGCACTGGTTCCCCCGGTACCCGGGTCGGCACAGACAGAAGAAGCTGGACCCGTCAGGGCTCTCTCGGCACGAGCCTCCGTTCTCGCACGGGTTGCCGTCGCACACATCCCCCCTCTCCATCTCACACAGTCGCCCCTCACGGAAAGTGGGGCAGAGGCACTGGAAGTCGTGGCCTTGCCGCCGGCAGGTACCGCCTTGTTCGCAGGGATTCGGAGAGCAAGGGTCTTGCCTCCGGTCGCACCTCTTACCCGTAAACCCTTCGGTGCACCGGCAGGTGAAGTCGTGGTTGACCAAGGGCGATGTGAACACTATCGCCTCGCTGTCCGTTATAACCGTCTCTTCCTTGTGAACCCGGACCCCTTCAGTGCAGAAGCCGCCGTTCTCACAGGCGTTTAGTTTCCGGCACGGAGAGTAGCCGATGGTGATCACCGAGGATTTTAACAGCTCCTGGATGGCCGATTTCCTCCTGGACAGAGCCTCGACGACTTGTTGCTTGTTGTTGTACTTCTTGGCTCCTTGTACGGCCACAGATATCTCCAGCCCTTGCTCCACTTCATGCAAACTGAAAAGTACCGGGGACTCGCTGCTTGAAACGGACGATTTCAAGATGTTGTGGAAGCCCTTGTAGAAATTCGACAGGAAGTTTGTCGCCGTCATGTTCTCGAGACGGAATGTAACGCTGTTCTCGACCGTCGAGTTGTCGAATGGGAATATCTCTACAGTCACAGATGACAAAACGTCGGGATGGCGGCCATCGTTGCCGGAAACACTCAAAGAGTAGCTTGCACCGGGTGTCACCTTGGAAGTGTGGAGGTCACAGCCTATCGGTATGGTCAGCGGCACACCTAATGGAGACAGGAGAGATTTAAATAAGTATTTCAAATTTAACACTTATAGAGTTACCTTTATACAAAGCTATAAATCCCTTGTAAAACGAATGCCAAATTGAATGATTTTCCCTACACACAACAGGCTGTTTAACCATAAGAGAACTATTATAAATATTTGACATGTTTTTTTATTTAAAATAAAATCAGAGAGGTTGAGAGTGCAAAGTGGTTTAGATTGGTGTTACCTTAAAGTTTATAAAAAGGTCAAATATAAATTTAAAGAAAATAACAAGGATTGATGTTTTTTTTAAAAGGACATTTGCTCTTCATAATATCTTAGTTCAAAAATTGATAGTATTCATTTCAACATAATTTTGTCAACTAATGTTCATGTTAAGTTATAAAATTCCAATTCTAATCAATTTTTAATTGAAACTACTCTGTCGATGTATACCCTTGAGACAATTATTTTAAATTTCCTATAATATTAATCGCTATATATGCTTTGTCAGGTCCTTTGTGCGCTGTAGACAGATTGATAATTTTTTATCCTGGGATTGAATTATTATTATCATTATTATTATTATTAGCACCGCGTCTTACTACTCGTTCGGGTTATACGCACTTACGCTAATGTGTAATGGTAGGGTGATTGTGAGATGAAATGGAGGACCTACAGTTTAACGTGGAATCCGAACCACGGTGGAGGCCTGGCATTCCCCACATTCACAAGATGTCTTGTCAGAGGTGAAGGAAGGGTTTGGTAATCAAATAAAGCTGTGCCAGGACCGGGGATTGAACCCCGGCCGCCAGCACAGAAGTCCAACACCTTACCCCTCTAGACCGCCAGGTCACCCTGGGATTGAAAAAAAACAACGTAGTTTTCAATCCTTTGGACTATAAATAATACCCCCTGTGACGGCTGAATGATCTAAGGCGTCATTCTCGCAATGGAATAGAACGAGGATGATGGGCACATCGAGGTTCGAATCTCAGTCGGGTGTAATGAGGGTTGTTTTTTCTAAATGGTTCCCCCACACAAATGCAGCTACATTTTCTCTAAATTTGACCTTCTTCAACACTAACACATTAGAGTAATTAGCACATATGATTATAGCCCAAATGGGTTGTGAGGAGAAATGTTGACAAAAATAAACCCGCATATATTTTGTAAGATTATGTTTTTATAATAATTTTTTTTAACCTTTTTTTATTGTTAAGTTAATTTACTCTATTAATTTGAGTTTTGTCTCTTCATTTGCATTGAGTTTTTGTTAAGGTTGCAAAAAGTAAGAGCAGTAGCGGATTTAGGTTTGAGGACGCCCTAGGCCCGAGACGATATGGCGCCCTTTTTGTTTTGTAACAGTATATATATATATATATATATATATATGTGTGTGTGTATAAAATAATGAAAATAATAACAATAATAATAAAAAATCTAATTCAGGTATAAATTAAACATTTATTTTTTTAACATAACAATTAAATATAGAATTAATAATAAATTTTAGTCATCTTAAAAATGTTGGCGCCCCTCAAAATTTGCCACCCTAGGCCCGGGCCTAAGCCTAAATCCGCTACTGAGTAAGAGAGGAGAGAAAGTATTTCTCTTTGTTAGTTGCATAGAAGTCGAGAGAGGAGGAGTCGTCGTCTTGTGAAGGATCACATATCTACAGAGGTTTTCTTTATAGAGATATATTATAAATATTCGTATGCATTTCCTGTGTTTGTCCTTTATATTGTTCCTGTTCCTATAAGTCTTTACAATTTTTCCTTTTTTTTTGTGTGTGTGTGTTTCCTCTTTTAAGAAGTTGTGTCGATGAGTTCCGATAGAATGAAACCTAGGCCGGGGGATTGGGTGGTGACGAATGATTTTCTTCAAAGGGCAGGCAATATCTATTTGTCCATTGGCAGCAGTGTAAATTGTGAACTGTGTTCTTCTTTTCATTGTAAAAGCCATATTGTGTTTTTTACCCTTTTATTTGTAAAATGAGTATAAGATAATGTGTAATTTCGACACGAAATTGAGCAATGTTAAGAGAAGAGTGAAAATATTAGTTTATTTGTTTCTATCAAAGTTCACAATATCATTCCATCATTCTGAGTTGAGTCTATTCACGGTTTTCAACTTTTGAAAAAAAATTTTTCACCAGTGTCGTGTCGTGGAGTGTTTCAGAGTAAGCAGAGCTTATTCAACCTATAACTCTGCTTATGTTCTCATCACTTAGTTAAACACCCATATATTCATAGTTAAGGTGTTTAGAACAAAACCTATTTATGATTGGTCAAATGCGGAAAGAGCGAGGGAGAATATTATATTACAGCAGCGATGTTGAAATCTTAAAAACTTTGGCTTAGTTTTGAATAAAATATCTGTTTTAGACTATGTTTTGAAAAATAATCCAGGTTGTGACAGTTAAAAAACTTTGCGAATAAAAAAAAATAATTTAAAATTAAAACACAATTTTTTTTTTCTGATATTTCTCTCACAAATTAGGGATGGTATGGAAAAAATCTGAAAAATGATATTACTTTTTGTGAGAATAGCTTAATTTATCATTTAAAAACAAAATATATTAATTATTTTTGAAATTTAGCATTTTGTAAATTTTATTTAATATTTAAATTTATACATCCATGCAAATATAGTATTATTATGCAATATAGTATATTTTTTTAATGTTCGAACTTTGATTCGGTTTTGAAAATATCTCATATTATTCAATTTTGACCTTGCTTCGAATTTAAAAAATGGACTCGGCACACCCGTATTTAATATACTTTATAGATATCACATGTGCAGTTTCGACAAGCTCCATTTCCCCTGGCAACACGTCACGACACACCACTGGTCTTCACTCTGTTTCTAAACCCCGCTCTGTATTTTCTCCGTGTTTGTGTCACACGTCGTCGCAAGTCCCGCCTCGACCGACGAGGGCAACAAGTGCCCCGATCCCCTCACCTCTAGGCGGAGCACTACTGATGATCCTACACTTGTAGTCCCCTGATATGTCCGGGTCGTTGGGATGGATGTTGGCAATCTTGCCGAGGGGGGCCTCGTCGTTGTAGCTGTTGACGATGACGAGCACCGATCGTTTGGTTGACGGACTGTCGTTCTGATCCAGGATCATTATCGTCACCGGGTGCTGCGACCTCATCCTCGGCTGACCGCTGTCTTCGATCTCAACCTAAAACATCGCAGATAGATAGTAATTACACTAAGCTTAGTAAGGCTACGAACCTCGATTATTGGATATCTATTAATGATTATAAATGTATAGGTGTGTATTCATGGTGTCTACTAAACTTGACCAATGAAANCCTCCTTCTTTTTTCCATTTTTTTTTTTAAATAATAATAATAAGTTTTAAAATTTGAATTAAAATTGTTTACTAGGAATTAAAAATATATTACACAACTTCAAACAAAAAAATGACGTTATAATTTACTAATTATTGTATTTCATATTTTGAGTAAAATATCATTTTCCCGGATTTTTATTGTGATTTACCAAATTCCCGACTTATTCCCGTTTTTTCTCAATCGCTTCGAATTCGCGGCTAATTCCCGTTTTCCCTGATTTTCCCGGATGGTAGACACCCTGGTACTACATATTGACTAAGGGAACAAGAAATTAGTGATATATAGAGAATAAAATCATCATCATTATCATGGACAGTTTCTAGCCTTTGATCAGGTCGTTTTGGAAAATAAGCCTCTCCAACATATCCTTTCTCCCCACCCAGTCCTCTCCCCCCTCATTCAAACTTCTCTCCGCTCCCTTCAACCACCTGTTCCTGAGTTTTCCCCTCAGACTCCTCCCTCCCCACTTCACTATCCAGCATCTCTTCCTCTATTCTCCTCACATGACCGTATCACCTTAGCTCCTCCTGTCCTGCACTGGCTCCTCCATATCTTTTCCTCTCACCCTCTCATTTATCCTCTTATCTTTCCTTACCACTTCCACAGTACTTCTCAGATATTTTATTTCTCAGGCTTGAATTCTGCTTCCATCCTGTTCCTTCATTGCCCATAAAATAAAATATTAAAATAAGATCAGAACTATAAAATAATCGTGTGTAAATAAAAATATAGCGCAGATACCAAGAAAACGAATCAAATGAAGCACTAAATAATAAATAAATTCTAGCTTGTGACAGCTAATAGAAACCTTGAGTTCTATAGATGGCCCACCATCGAACATCAACATCGATTTAAAGTCACTAAAACTTGGCAATCTAAAAATATGTTTTATTTGATTTATGTAAAATAAAGCACATCTAAACATAAACAAGAGCTTATAGTACTACTTCCTTTTGGATTACTGTATAATTTATCTTTACTCCCTTAATTAAATGGACTAAAAATGTAAATACAATCGTCATTTTTATTCCCCTTGTGCTATGTTGGCAACATGAGTTTCCAGTATTCAAATAACCGACTTCTTAAGAAAATCAGAGTGTATATAACCTAAAATTAGTAGTAAGGCCACATAATTGTAGGTAAAATTTAACTACTAGACCCCAGAGCGATAATTTAACACTTAACAGAACGAGTCTCTTTTCACTTTTTGAGGTGAACTTTTGTTACGTATGAAAGAAGGTGGGGTAAAGAGGTGCAGAAACACACACAGTAGAATGAATGTATGCATCTAACAATGAATAAATTACAGCAAATAAAGAATTAACTTTTGGTTACTCTTTATATTTTATATTTCCTCATATGTTTATCATTAAAAATAATAATTAAACTTTGAATTTAAAATTCGAAATCGTAGGTAGAATTAATACTTGGATTCGTAAAATAGTGGATTTGACCCAAACTCTAGTGTCTAGTAATATATTTTTATAACATATCTATATAACAGACAGGGAAATTATAATAAATCAAAATATCGAACATTAAAAAAAAATTAACCTGCTGAGGTGGTCAAATGGTCTAAGGCGTCACTTTTGAAATAGGGAGACGAGGGGACGAAAAGATAAATTAAAGGGAAATACTTGAAAAAAAAATAGTGAATTATTGAAGCTAAATGTTTTTACCAACAGTATAGAAAAGACTAATCCCAATCCTAACAACAATGAAAATGTACTTAGCTCAAATGTAGAATTAATATTAGCACCGCGTCTTACTACCCGTTTGGATATACGCACTTACGCTAATGTGTAATGGTAGGGTGTATTGTGAGATGAAATGGAGGACCTACAGTTTAACGTGGAATCCGAACCACGGTGGAGGCCTGGCATTCTCCACATTCACAAGATGTGATTAATACACGTCTTGTCAGAGTTGAAGGAAGGGTTTGGTGATCAGATAAATCTGTGCCGATACCAAGGATTGAGCCCCAGACCCCCAGCACAGAGGTCCGACACGTTACCCCTAGACTGCCAGCCCCAAACGTAGAAGCATCACTCATTTTTATAATCACTGTTCTTAATTTGTATAGTGATAAGTTATGACACAAGATAATACCTTTCAGAACATTAAAGATGGTTTTCAGGTTAAGAATGTCTAGTCCCCTGCGGCACTCACCAGAATCTCTAGTTTTGGCGTCTGCTCTCGGTCCACACTTTTGGTTGTCCTCACGACCCCCGTGTGTTTCTCGATAGACACCATATCTCGATGCCTTCCTCCAACCAGGGTGAACGTGAAGGGGGCCCCATTGGGGGGTAGATCAGGGTCCGTAGCCCCTAGAGTCATGACACTTGTGCCGGCGGGCTCGTTCTCAGACACGTAGCCCACCACATCTGGAGGATCCAGCACCGGACCGTTGTCGTTTATGTCGGTCACGGATATTCTCACGGTCGTGGTTCCTGTCTGAGGGGGCGCGCCCACGTCTATGGCCCCAATCGTCAGCACATATCCTGTTATGGTCTCTCTGTCCAAATGAGAAGTTGTCTCCACGTCGCCGGTCTGAGGGTCCACTTTAAACGCGTGACCGGTGTTACCGCCAATAATCGAGTAAGAGAACTGATTATTCTGCGGCCGGACGTCTTTGTCAATGGCTTTAACGGTGAGAACTCTTGTACCAGTCGAGGCCCCTTCGGAAACCTCCGCCTCGTAATCTGACTGCAGGAATTCCGGTGGATCATTCCCATCCTGTACGGAAACTATCACCTGGGCCTCGTCTGTGTCATTCCCTCGGATGCCGCCCGCGTTCTTGGCCAGGACAGTCAGCACCACCCTACTCTGCGTTTCTCTGTCCAAGTGACGAGATACTCTTATCTCTGCTGTTTCCGGATTGATGCTGAAACCGCGGTCGTTGCTCGAGCCAACAAACAGATAGTACACCTTCCCATCTTCCCCGTTGTCCTGGTCCGTCGCCTGGATCATTCCGACACTCGTCCCAACCTCCGCCGATTCCGATACATCAAAGTGGAAGACGGGCTGTATGAATCTCGGGTAGTATTCGTTTGTCCCGGTGATGTGGACTCTGACTTTGGTTGAGCCGTACATTGTGGAGTCTGGGTTTGCAGCTAAGATGTCGAGCACATACAAGTCCTTTTCTTCATAATCGAAACTGTTTTTCGAGAGTATTTCACCCGTTTTAGATTCGATGATGAAGAGATCCTTCCCGGAGCCACCAACGATTGAGTATTGAACGACGGCATTTTTGGGAGAATCCGCATCTGTAGCCTTCACGCGGTACACAAACGATTTTGGCGGCGAGTTCTCTGGTATAAAGGAGTCAAACACACTTTGGTTGAACTTGGGAGCGTTGTCGTTGACGTCTGTGAGCGTCACTGTGAGCATCGCGGTGGCTGCGCGCGGCTCAAAACCGAGATCTGTGGCCGTAATGTTAAGCCTGTACTCTTGCACCGTGTCATAATCCAACGGTTGCCGGATCGTCACTGTTCCGGAGACGGGACTCACGCCGAACTCTCCCTGTTCGTTGCCACTTGAGATGGAATATCGGACCATTCCGTTTGGGCCTTCATCACCGTCGGCGGCAGACAGTGTCAGGATAACGGAACCTACCGGTTCGTTTTCTGGGACAATCACCTGCAAAAAATGAGGATAAAAACGTTTGTATTAGTAGCTAAGCTCAAATCAACCAAATATTTTACCTTTCAAAAGATCAGGGGTGTACACAACTATGTTTGAAATATTAAGGTTAAAATAAGGAGTCATAGCTAATACACTTACCTTAATAAAAGTGAAGGAGAAAGTGTCAATTTTGCGACCGAGTGGGATTGCTTGTTGGCGCCCCCTTATATAATGAGGGATAATAGGATAGTATGAAGATAATCCTCAAAACTAACAACTCTAAACCTAATGTAGCTTGGGCATAATAGGGGGAAAAAACAGGTGAGGTTGTTAGTGGAAGACCACTTCAAATAGCTCCAATCTCATTTAAATCTTGAAAAAAAAAATTGCTAAAAGAGGACTAATCCAAATATACTCTAGAAGTATCAAAATTTCAAAATATTTTGGGGAAGCACTATTCTAAATATGTACTTCCGTTCTTCTCTCATTCACACACTTTCTGTTATCTGCTCTTCCCAAATCTTTCTTGGTCTGCCTTGCGGTCTTTTCCCCACACATTTCATCTCTGTCGTTCTCCTAGTCTCTTCTCTCGTTTGTCAAACTGAGGTACCGATATAGATAGGATGGTCAGTTATTTGTGTACCTGATAGCTGAGTGCGGTGAAGACCGGGCTGAGCTTGTTTTCCCCTGTCACCACCAGGACTACGGCTACCTCGTCGTGCCGCGGAGGGACCCCCTTGTCCACAGCCCGGACAGTCACGGTGTAGTACTGCAGCAGCCTCCCGGACAGCGTCCGGGACACAGAGAACCAGCCGCTCTTCTTGCCGATGTCGAAGAGCTCCGAACCGTTTCCCCCCGTCTTGATGTATTCGATCTCGGCGTTCACCCCAAAGTCCTTGTCGTCTCGGGCCGCCACTTTCATCACCTGAGGTTTGGACGAGAGAATGATTATATAGTTTCTTCGGATCAGTGTATGTCCATGCGAAGCTTCAACATTTCTTTTCGGAATAGGATATTTTTAGAGCACTGGATTTTAATACATGTTCAGGTTATACATACATATTCTAATTATGCTAATGAGTTAGGGATGAAGATGGTTGAATTCAGATGAAGTGTAGCCACAATTGCATGGAGAGAGTGGAAAACCAGTTGGGAAAAACCACCCCCAGTACACCCAACCAAGATTAAACTCTCAATCTCCCCGTCATTGACAGTCTAGTCTACTACAAGAGTTAAAACTTAGACCACGCGGCCACCGAAGCAGGTTTTAGGAACCATATGCAATTAGAAATTTAAAAAATGTAATATTTGTGTCGAACTCGAGGTTTAAAATCTAATCTTAAAATTCATATTTACTATACTATTTCATTAGATAAGAATGTTCAAAGCCACTAATATACATTTCACTTACATTAAATAATTATAATAAATAATAAAATATTAAATTAGCATATAAAAAAACTTGAACCAGTGGGCACGCAGATTAAATATCAAATTCGTCTAGCGTTATTTGCTGGTGATGGAATGGTTCGAGTTTGAATCTCAGTCGAGTAAAATAGGGGCATTCTAAATTGTTTCCCACGCTCCCCCCTACTCAATTAGTGTATTTAAATATGTACAGCCCAAACTAGTACTAAGACAATGAGCAAAAGAAAAATGTAAATATAGAACAGGGAGGGTGAATTTTTATGAACCTGGAGAGAGAGATGAAAAAAAACCTGACCTCCAAGGTCAGAGGTCAGATACACTAACTGCTCACCTGTTGGCCGAGAATAGCGCTCTCGGGCACGGGACTGAAGTACCCCCTTCTGTCAAACTGCGGAGGGTTGTTATTGGCGTCGACCACGTTGACAGTGACGAGACACTCCGAGGACATGGGGGGCTTGCCGTTGTCCGTGGCCATCACTGTCAGCATGTACTGGTTCTCTGGGGAGGACTCTAGGGCGGTGTGCTTGTACCTGAAACATCACGCCAGTAGAGCCAACATACTAACTAGAGTTGTGTCGAATTCACTATTTCATGAATGTGAATCTCGAATCCAAGTCTACAATTTACCTTCGAATCTCGAATCCGAATCTTGGAAAAATTTATGAACATAAGTAAGAGAAAATATAAATATAATAAGAAATACAAATAGTAACCATAATATGTTAACATTCTTTTAATCCATTCATACATTCAGTTGTGTTAAATTACTGGTCTGGGGTCTGGTTGTTAAGTTTATCTTATTACTATGATTGGTTCTAAGCCACTGATAAGCAGTATTAAAACTTTAAAAAACAAATATTTTTTTTAAGGATTTGAGTCTCGAATCTGAAATTTTCCCAAATTTTGAATCTCGAATATCCTTAAGGCTGCAAGGATTCTATCCTTATTACTAACACTCGACAAATATTGTAAGATTTTAGTAGAAAGTAACTTTTTTATTCGAGGTATTTAACATGTATTCACTGAAGAGACTGATTGTGCCAACACACAAATTATAAACTAACTTAAGTCTAGAACAGACACAACAACCAGTCATCCGTCCTTTAATTCATCACTGTGAAAGGGAAAACCCACATTTCTCCAATGATATATATTTTTTGGATCCGCCAAACCCAGAACTCTTAGTTCAGCAGTGTGAACCTTTTATAAAATATTATTTTTTTATAGCCAATATTGATAGAACTTTACCATATTATTATTGTTGTTTTATATGTATCGACAATATCTATCACAAGTTGACAGCCGTAGATTACATGACTTGACGTATGAATACATGAGAGCTAGTAGCGTTTCCAGCCATCAGGTAAGATTCTTTAAATAAACATTGAAGTGGGTGACCTGGTGGTCTAGGGGTAAGGTGTCGGTCGGACATCTGTGCTAGGGGCCCGGGGTTCAATCCTCAGTCCCGGCACAGATTTATCTGATTTCCAAACCCTTCCTTCACCTCTGACAAGACATCTTGTGAATGTGG